>JAAIXI010000232.1:8207077-8478352 GCA_013403645.1 Heliconius nattereri
AGGGGTTGAAATTTTGTATGGAAAAAAATTAAAATCAACACCGATTCTTATAGTATTTTAAATTTAGATTTTTAAAAGTATTTAATTAAATACGTGTTTCATTGTTTTCTAGAACTCTCTCCCTAAGGGTGCAAATAAGGGGTTGAAAGTTTGTATAGATTTTTTTTTAAATCGGCACAATTTTTGTATAAAATTTGAAATTCAGACAATTAAATTATTTAATTAAACACCTGTTTCATGGTTTTCTAGAATTCTTCCCCTAAGGGTGCAAATAAGGAGTTGAAAGTTTGTATGGAAAAATTCTTAAATCGCCACCGATTTTTAAAACATTTGAAATTTAGACTCTTAAAAATATTTCATTGAACACATGTTTCATGGTTTATTAGACCCCTAAATAAGCAAGCGAGGCTGCGCGCGTCCGCTAGTAAAATATAAAGAAAAATATAACATTGAAATAACGTTTAATTGAATGAATCCTAACGCCATTCACTTCAAATACAGCTATGTCGTCCAACAGTACCAGCGACCAAGGTCTCTAACTTAATAATTCTGTAATATTATCCAATGTCAAATGCTGTAATATTAACAACGAAATTAAATACAATCAAAGATACCACAAAAAGCGACGGCCAAAATGTATTTCACTCTTTTATTTTTACTTAGTTTTTATTAATAAAATCAGGTATTAATATACCTGTCATTAAAGTTATATTATGTCAATTGCCAAGCTGTCGAATAGATTGACGCTGACATTTAAATTTTGTCTGGCCGTTTATGTGAAAAAAAATCGAATTGTAAACGCGACTGGTTGTCGGTTCCATGATTCCCACTCGAAGACATCAAATATTTAATACTTTAATTTCATCGCTCTGGTGTCCAAAGCAAAGCGCAGCGTTTAGTTCCGCCACTCAACACGCAATGTCTCCTAAATTCGCCGGAAAGTGTCATCTGCCTATCCCGCTACATGCGGGATGACTACAGCGTAAAACTGAAGAAGGCACAAATCTTACTAGCCATATTGGTGGCATGTTTATGACAACTATGGGATTTAGGAAGTTAGAATTTGTTTATGAAATTTGCTGGGCAAATCTCATTTTCTATTTAAAATCCGCCCTAAAGTACTACGAAGAAGCCTAAAGACTAAACATATTCTTAATAACTTTTAACGAAGAATGAGGAAAAATCGTTCTGTGAACATACTCCATTGTTCACAAAAAACAATAATATTTAAATTCAATTATAACGTCCATACAACGTTATATAAGAGAAAAACGATCTAGTACAGCACGCCACGGAGATCGGGGTGCAGCGCCAAATGTGTCACCAAGGTATCATTTGTATGCATAACAGTTCACTATTAATAGATATCGGACAATTTAAATTAAAATACTCATTAAATATTTATTGAAAACGATAAGAGGTACGCACGTACAAATTGGAATATTAATTGTAATATTGTCGGCAGTAACACTTGGACACTGTAATTATTTGAAATAAATCTATATTAATACAGTTACTTTAGATTTATATATATAAGAGATAAACTAAATTAATATGTGGGTAGGCACTGCGTGTTGAGTGGCGGAACTCTACGCCGTGATTTGCCACGTTGCCAGAGCGAGAAATTGAAAATGGAGTGGGAACCCACTACCTGTCGCTATTCCTCTTGCTACATAAATTAAATTGTAGCAACATATACAAATACCTACATATATTTAAAAACGTATCGTAACACTATCATAGAAGGAGAAGGAAGTTTTCAATTGCCATTATGACAAGTGTAATTAGTCATTAGTCATTATGATAATAAATGTGTGATAAAATTAACAATATACGAGTATATTTCTACAATCGTTAAACAATAAAAGAACATAAAAAACCCGTAATTTCTATCTATTTACTTAGCATATATTTCCATCGTAAAATTCAAATTCACGACCATCGCAATACAACTGACACTTTACAATCGTGCCACTATAGCGCCAATAAATGACACACACATATATATTTTTTTTATTTAATCATTAGCAATTAATCATCTCTATATAAATCAAGATCAACGCCGGCTTTAATAAGCATTATTACTCACATACTAGTGTGTCTAGTCAATTAACCCTTCTCACAAATCTGTAAAGGTCGCAGAAAGGACTTATTTGCAAATTATAATAAACAACATGTACAATGTACATATCTACTTATAATTTAAATCTATTTTGCGTAAAAAAAAAACAAGAAATAATTTGATGTATTAATTATTGAATCACAATATTTATGTATTAATATAAATATGAAATACATGTCGCTATTATAAAAAGAAATATATGGAAAATTATGTTTGTAAATGCTATGTTTTTAGCTTCTCGCTGTATTCCGCACTATTCGCTTTTCGTCGAATTTTGGAGTCATTGCGTATCGAGGGACGGCAATCAACGCCGCGCTTTGGCTTGCTAACACAGCGAGGAAATGAAAATGTTAAATATTTCAATGCCCATTCGAAGGCATCGAACCCTCAACTATGGCGGTTACAGTCACATGCTTGTACCACTGGGCCACGACGGCGTCAAATATATTTAATATCTAATGATTTTCGCTCGATACCTTCACGATTTCTTGATAGATAGAGAGACGGACAAAAACGAATGATATAAAAGTTCCATTTTTTCCCTCGAGATACGGAACCCTAAAACGAGAATAATTTACCAAGTTTATAACCGTGATACGAAGAAATCGCTAGTGCATATATGCTGTTCTCGTTATACTCCACTTGGTGTTGACGAAACATAAAAAATCGTATGTGGTGAGAAAAATGCATATTTGTGAAGACATTCCGTTTCGTAGTAGATAATTGCAGGCGTCACTACACACGTTTACCCACTCATGTTAAATAACAAACATTTAATTACGTTTTGTACTAAAGTAATATTAGAAGATGTGACCTTCATCTCATTTCCATTTATTTCTCTAATACGAATACAGATCTGTCTCTAACTAAGAAAGTTCCTATAGGAATGGATATATCCATCATAGGACAATAATAAAACCTTTTTTTAGCTTCACTATGTTTCGCGCACATAGTATAGTACATAAAACATATATAAAATGTACGTTTTACAAACACAAAATAATAACCTTTCAAATACAATTGCTAAAACAATAAACTTTCAAAATAAACCAACTTCATTGAAAACAAGTCCAGGGTAACCCAAAACCTCCCTCACCCTTGAAATCTGTTAAACAGAGCGTATCGCTTCGCACCGCAGTCCGCAACAAGCATTTCATATCTAATTTGTTGTAATTAAGACACTAACAGCTATAATATCATTCTGTTTCAAAATTCACTATAAGGTTAACTATTTTTAATTCAAAATAAATGATTTAACTTAATTTTAAAGATTAATTATCTTTGTAACACTTATCTATACATCGCAGTGTTAGTAAATCAACGTTGTAATCCAGAAATTGGGACAAGGTCAAGCTGCGAGTGAAAATTTAATAAAAAGTGTAATGCGTTCACATTAGACCATTAAGTTTCTCACTTGTGGTCCATTTCCCCTGTGGTTAAATATAAATAACTAAGTGTTGTAGGTATATATGACACATTATAAAGTTCTCAAGATGTAGGTACTGGGCATACTATTTTAATGATAATCATAATGACAAGAGTCTATGACAAGTAGAGTTCTCCTTTATAAATAGACTATCTAACAGAGAAATATTTTTTCTATTAAAAACAACAGTTCCTGAGATTAGCGTGCTCAATTAAACAAATTCTTCAGCTTTATAATAATAGTAATTTTGTTGCTTCATAGAAAACAACAATATACTACGAGAAAACTACCATTCCGTCAAATAACATTTTCATCGAACTACCTTTTCACCACTTTAGAAACCGGAATTTCTACAAATTCTTTGTTAGCAAAGCACAGACGCCCACGCTTCAGTGGCATGCCAAAATTCAGTTTGAAATCTACTGCTGTAGTTTGAATACTGAATGTTCAGTAAATTCAGTAAATTTTCGCATAACTTGAAGGTTATACAATCTGCTCCTGTCTTTTGAAACCAAAAATATTTACATTATAATTAAAAGATATCAATAATTATTGCTTATCTTAAATGCAATAAAAACTTCACAAAGTAAATTCATCAAACAGGAGTAAATATCTCCCCACTCTCTCTCTCCTGTTATAATATATCAATATTATGATGTATATACCATATATTATATTTTATAAAATGAATACCACTCCAATTTAATATGTAAATAAATAACTAAACAGGTTTGCAGAACACGTATTTTCATTTTCATAATGACGTATAAAAAGGAGGCAGACATATTAAATATTCATTTTCAATCTTCGAGACCGTCTGGGTTGATGCAGTCCCTTAAGGACGTGAATTTCTTATTCACGCTGCTCTTTTCCTAGTCGAGAATATTTGTTTAAGGAAATTGTATTGTTAAGATTAACTATTTATAGCACTTTATAAGGAAATAGTAGTAAACAAAGCAAGAAAATATCCGGGTATAAGAGAAGCCTTCATCTAAAATTTGTGATTAAGATTAAAACATATATTATATTTTATAATTTATTCATCAACTTCACGCTGTATCCCGCACATAGCAGAGTAGGCAGAGGGAAGTGTTAAGTCACTCCGTTCCCCACTTTCTGCCGAATTCTGGAGGCATTGCTGCATTGCTCGCTGCGCTTTGTGCTTCCAGAGCGAAAAAATGGAGATATAAACGTAAATAAATAGTTTACTTCCTCTAGTTGGGATCGAACCCACAACCGTCGCGTTACAGTTACACTTGTGCCGCTGCGCCACGACGGCCTCAAAAAAATAATTTTTCAAAATCGGTTCACCCAGTCAAAAGTTATGAGGTAACAATCATATTAAAAAAAAATACAGTCGAATTGATAGCCTACTTTTCTTACAGAAGTCGGTTAAAACATATCTTTTTAAATCTTCACAAGCGATCGTTAATGTTATATTATGGACATTTTATTATTCGATTCTAGTCTATTACTAAAGTAACGTAACGTAACGTAGCGTAAGTACGTAATACTAGTACGAAGCCCACAGATAATATAGAAAATAGAATAGTTACGTATAATATAACCAAATATATAAATAGCATAACTAAGGCCCCTATTATAAATACAATTTTAGAATATAGAAAGACTTGAGCGATATTTATAAAGTACTAGTGGACCCGGACGCGGCTACGCCCGCTTGAACTATACGAATATTTATTAAATATATTTATAAAATTATTATCAGTTTTCAATAGATAGATGCGGTAGCAAGCTTATTTTGAGTGACGTTTTCTAACAACAAACTTTGCAAATCGTTGCTTAGCAACGGTTGTTATTAACATGGCGGAATAAATTGCATGTCAAATTAATAAGTATTTTAATATATTGGTATATATCGATAATATTACAAATATGAGAAAAAAAAAGTATCCTATGTTCATCCCGAGACCCTCAAGTATCTGTATATGAGTATTTTATCACAATTATATTAGCGGTTTGGCCCTGATTGCATAAAAGACAGACAGACAGACAGACAGACAGGGTTACTTTTGAATTTATAATATAGGTATGGATTATAAAAATAAATAAAAACGAACATCAATTTGAAACCTTACGGTACAGGTCAGGTACAAAAAAAAAGAACAAACTTTTATAGAGACGCGGCACCATCCAAGTTCCTTTACAGAGGGAATATCAAAATGTTTTCTATTTAAGTCCGGGGGCGATGAAAGGCGGTAGTAAAAAAGGCTGTTTTTCAAGTAAAATCGACAGTGTTCTCCCGGTAAGTAAACCAGGTGACGCGGCCCAGTAAAGCGACCCATTTAATGGCACAACATGGACGTGCGAGGTCAGCGAGGTGGACAAATGACCTAATTCCTACCTAGGCATTGGATTGTGAATGATAGATCTGTTACTCGTATCCATATCTAACATAACTTTGTTTAGTTATATTTTTATGGATTTTAACTGTCTCTGTGTGTACATAGAGTTTTGTAAATAATCTTTTGAATTTTTAATTTTTAATATGTTGTGTGGCTGAATTCACGTCATAGCCAAATGGTAACTAAAATATAACTATAGCAGCAAGATTAAATTCAAAATATTCTTTATTCAAATACACTATTATAAGCACTTCAGAAACAAAAAAAAAGGTACCACCTTAAAGGTACCGACCGGCAAGAAACTCAAAAGCAAAAGCGATATAAATATATTTTTCCCTTGTCATATTTTCTAGCTTAGATCGAAGTATCAGGTCGCAGTTTCTTGTTAAAACGAGCGCTGAACAAGCATATTACTAACATAAAGCAAAGAGCTGAATCGTCAAAAGGTCTGTACGTTAAAGTGGTGATTAAACTTTTATGAAGCTTTAATGCGATGGAGCGTTGCTTTCTACGAAGTATTTTTGAATATACAAAATATAGGGTTGATTGGTCAATACCTGTATTAAACATATATATGTTAATTAAATCAGCTTCACGCTGTATCCCGCACATAACTCCTCTGCCTAGAGGAGTTATGTGCGTATTAAAATTTTTTTTTCCAAAACAAAGAATAACATTCTACAAAACAGACAAAACAAAAAATCTAAACAATAATATTTCTATAAAAACATCTTTTATCTTAACTTTCCTTGGATGACAAAAGTACACAAAAGTAGTATAAAAGTAACACGTGTACCGCGCGCCGGTCACAGTTACTTGTGACCTATTTTTAGCTTGCACTCTAAAAATGTAACAATACGTCCATTTGCAGCTTCGGGCACGAATTTCAAGAGAGTTTGCTTTGAAAACACTCAGAGTGCGATAACTTACTTCCTTTGAAAAATGCTTAGAAATTTGTGGATTCGATTCTTTGTTGATATTAATATTTATTTTAACGTGTAATTAAATATATATAGAGATATTTCTTATATTTTTGACTTCGTTAAGCATTTAGTGGTTATTTAAATCGATTCATAGATTGAAAAAAAATAAAAAATCAAATCAGCTTCACGCTGCATCCCGCACACAGCGGGCTAGGCAGAAGGAACCCAGTGTTAACAAACTCCGTTACCCACTTTCCGCCGAATTCTGGAGGAATTGCGTGGTAAGCGGCGGAACTCAACGCCTCGACTCGGTTCATAAATAAAAAGATTATATCAATAAAAAATACTTTGTTTTAAAAAATACAGAATAATACTTAAAGAATAATACTTAAAATTGTATAAAATTTGTAAAATAAACATAAGATTTTATACAAAACTAGAGGTAAATTATAAAAATAACAAAAAAAGAACAGAAAAGATAAAAACAAGCCCATAATGTGGAACGATGCACTTCAGAACGGTCCGTCTGACCTCAGTTTAGTATAGAACACTTGATTAACTAAAAACTGTTCGTTCGAAACAAAATTATCATATAAAGTTGTTTTAATGTTATTTTTTGCTAAGCAATATAACCTCTAATATGTTTTTGGTAATAAAAAAAGAAACATTCTTAAAAATGTACCACATTTGTATAAAAATATGAAAAATCTCGTATTTTCCCGTTTTAATTAAAAAAAGATAAAATGGACAGAAGATATACCTAATATGTTTCGATTGATCAAAAGAAAAGAAGCGTAACTTGGTTTTAGCTTTTACTTTTCGTTTTATGAGAATAAAGAAAGTTAGAAAAAAGATATATGTTTTATTAATACGTATGAAACATTCACTACGATATGTCAAATTAAAATTTAAGTATCATATATTTTTAGTGAAATCTAAATTATAGTTTTTTGAATATTTTCCATGCAAGAATTTCATAGTACCTTTAGAAGGTACTGGCTCGACCTTTAGATATGAGTGGCACGAAACGGTCGATCGACTCTACTTACATAGAGGTCCCGTTTGCACCGTAGCATTCTCGTCATAACATTTTATTAGACATTTTAATATTTTTTGGAATTCAACACCAAGTAAAGAAAAATATTTTGGAAAACTTATAAAAACCGTAGTGGGACTTGAACCTGCGCCTATTTAAATAACAATCCAAGAGTGGCGTGTTTATGTCTTGTTGTGATCAAACATTTATAAGTCTTTTTTAAATATCTTAAAATATTTCAATATAACAGATCTTAAACCCAAAAATATGTATGTAAATATTTAATCCAATTTTATTAATTCACAGTTTCAGTAGAGTAAAAATAGATACCTTACTAACGATGCTGGGCAACAGATTTAACACCGAACTTTTGTGTCTATGCTTATGAAAATTTCAACCGTTTCTAGATGCTGGCAAAAATATATGCACATATGAATAAACTGATAGGTATAGCAATAGACATATACCAGGCTACAAAAAAAAAGATCAGTTGTACTTTTTTAATAAAAAATATAAACATACATTGTTTTAAATATTTTATTTGTACCTACGTAAGTACTGCGCAAAAACAAGGTTGGTAAAGTCACTGCATTTTATGTATTTTTCATACTAAAAGTGAACTAAAACATATACTTTGTAAGTTTATGCTGAGCTAGAGTTTATGCAGCAATATAAATTTTACAACTTGTCATGTTAAATGCAAAATTTATTTTTCTAAGAGAACTATCTGTGTAATTCGCAAGATTTTATAATTATTTAATTTAGTTTTATGCTGTATACCGCATATAAGCAGGGCATGCAGAGTGAACCTGGAAACCTGGTGTTAAGACACTTTGTCGCCATTAAGACATCACCGTTCCATATTTTCGATGGCAGAACTCAACGGCTCAGCTCAGTACCAGAGCAAGGAATTGAAAATGTCAATTTTCAAAGTCGAAGACATATAACAAAAAAGATGAACGCAATATAAAGAAACATATAAAAACGTGCAACGTCTTCACTTTCATATATAAATATTTCATTAATATACATTCTGAGTGAGTGATAAGACATTTAACTGTTGGTTGTGAATTCGAACCCCACTGGGGAAAAAATTATATTAAAAAAACAACATAAGAATATATTTCGTCATAGCAACAATACTTTGCCACGCGAAAATTACATCACTTCACATAAATAACCAACATATATGAAACCCCACCTGATTGATTCTATACAAGATTACGAATGCGAAAATTAAATTTTATAACAGTTACATATATAATTTGAGATCATAAAACTATTCTTTATATGTTGAAAAAACATAAAATATAAGGTCGTTCGCTAATTACGGTATAAATAAATTAAAATACACCTGTTATTAACTTATTATATGAATATATAAATGGCAAGAGTCAATCGTTGGAGGAGCAAATTTAGTTTTTATCCTAAACAAAAATATTTTAAGAAAAATGTAGTGTTTTTAAGTATTATTGTTGTTTTTTTAGGTGCCGTACCTTTAAAGTAAAAAGGAACCCTAATACTTTGTTGTCCGTTTGTCTGTCTGTTAAGAGTCTTTATCTCAGGAACGCTTGGAGATATAGAGTTGAATTTCAAACCATATAGTCAGATCTACCACCCCATGATTTCATAAATTCAAATTCCCTCAATTTTGCCTTGGTACTATAATAAAAAAGTCAAAAATTTACTTTATATTTTTTTTAACCAAATAGTAGAAAATCGTGTGAACGACAAAATGATAAAAACAATGAAAAGACGTAACAGTTTCTTGGAACAATTAAAAATAGATTAGAAAACGTTTATAGGATTCAAATGACATTATAATATAAACGCCAGTGTACACACCCAAAAGTAGTACATTCTTCATTTTCATAGATATGTATGAAAATGTTAAATCTTCTTTAATCTACGTTGAAATATAGGCATTGTTTAAAAAAGAAATTGCTAAGATTGCTACTTGTTTAAAATCAATTATTATTTTCTAAAAAAAAAAGACTTAATAGAAAATAATGTAGCAAGGTAATGTATGTATGGTGCAAAAAGTATATGCGGTTTTTTGTCAGTCTTGCACTGCATATGGAATAGTAGGCAGAGAGATTTTCGAATAAGTAATGTTTCTAGAATTGCATAGAACAGAGTCACTTATTATTAAGTTTTTACTTGATACTGAATTATGAATAACCAAAATATAATACTAAGTAAATTATTCTTATGCATAATATAAACATTACATTATACAATTATTCTAAAATAAAACCAGTATTATTACCTTAATATGTGTTAATCTTCCAACAAATAAAAAGATTACATTTAATTCTCATTTTATTTTAGTACCAAAAATATAATCGCAATTCCGAGAAACAATAAATACTTGTCATTTTCAGAAAATGTATCTACAAAAATATAAAGAAGAGGTAAAAAACAGCAAAATTTTTAACAAATATTTTGTAAGCTGACTGAACTAACAATTTATAGAGTTCTTAAATTAATCTCAAATAACTTATATAAAAGATGAATTTTGTTTATATAGTATAAAAAATCACCAAGTTTTTTTAAAGTAGGCAAGTTTAATTAAAAAGAAAGTATTTCACAATGGTTTCGAGTCTAGTTTTATTTATTAAATAGACTGTTTAAAACAGCAACAACAGAGTGTTGAGTGGCGGAACACATCGCCGTCGCTCGTGTTACAAGAGTGGAGAAATGAAAATTGCAACGAGTGGCTATCGAACCCACACACATCGCCTTTACAATAAGAGACTTTCCCTCTGAACCACTTCTTACTTAAAAAATAGAAAAAATCACATCTTGTCTTCATCTTCATACAAAGTAATGTTACTTTTATACATGTAACTATGTGTAGATAATTCGAGAAACGATTTGCATATAAAAATAGTATGTTTTAAAAAAAAAAAGAATCAGCTTCACGCATACGTAATGTTTAATTCATATTGTTTAAACTTTTTTTTAAACTATTATAACACTTTAATGAGGACAGTCGTGGCGTAGAGGCACAAAGTGTGACTTTAAAATCGACTGGTTATGGGTTCGATCCCCACTCGAGGAAATGACTCCCGCACTTAGCAGGGTAGGCAGACGGAATGTAGTAAACGCATAGATAAATATTATAAAAAAAAAAAAGAACATACATTACTATTCTAACCAAAACAAATGTAGAACATTATCTCATAATTAAGTAAATCATTGTAAACGTTATACTATGGTGCAATATTAACAAGTTAATTTGCGTCGCCGCCTCATTTGGACGCTTCGAGAACTTAGTTGGATGGAAAATGACCACTGTTTATAAAAATAATAAATGCAACGATGAGACAAGTTGAAAATATAAATAAATATAATACTTAAACATTACAGGTGTATGTTATGTTATTTAAATTATAAATTATAACGTCAAGGCTACTTTTAAACCTGTACCTGCTTATATAATAAGTAATAATAACAATAAACAAAAAAAATAAATAATCCTATGAATAAAATGGAAACAAGTTAACTAAAATACAAAAAAAAAATTGCTGCGCTATAAAATATTAATAATAAATTGTAACAACGTTGTTACTAAATTGCTTTTATCCGCTTCTAGTACTAACATCATTTCATTTTTAGAACGTTGAAGTACGTTGAAGAAGAGAAGGCACCTTAAACCTTGGATCGCAAGTCGCGGCCCATTACGGTGAACATATTCTAAGTGTGCCACTTCCAAAATTTAAAGTATTTGTAAAAAAAATTCTAACATGTATGGCATTAATGTCTATTGAATGTAATGCAGGATAGCTGCCAGCTAGTGTAATAGTAAAATATAACATTGACTTTGAAAAGAGCAACTGTTGAGTTTCTTGACGGCTCTTCTCAGCAGAACCGCCTTCCGAACCGGTGGTAGCTTTTTGTTGACATGTGCATTCGACGGTTCAAAAGTGCTTTTATAGTTTATTTGAATAAAGAATATTTTGAACTTGAGTTTAGATTTATGGAGTTTTTATTTATTTATATTTAATTATAGATTAAAAAGAATGATTTACACTACAGGTATGCTGGAACAGTGAGCTAATATAAAAGAGTGTCGGACAGTATCTAATAAACTTGCTTAAAAAACATTGTAATGTTTTAGAGGTTACAGACTTTTAATATTTACTTAAATAATCAACCTTTATTTGGGCTTAGTTCCGGCAAGTAACATATATGTATATACGTATGTATATATATTTACCTACCTTGGTTTGATTTTGATCTAATATTAATGTAATTTTAATTCAAATCATATGTATAGAGACTCGGGATCCTACAGTCAAACTCACAAAGAGTTTTGCAGGACATAGTTTAACTTTTTTATATATTGTAAATTTAAAACATTCAATGAGAGAGTTAGAGAACGAAAAGACACCGAAATATTGCGTTATAATTAAGACGAAACATTTTCCAAAGTTAAAATTTAAACTAACATCTTTCCTTTTTATTCAGGTACCACCAAACTGTGCCAAAACAGCAATTTTAATTTATAGGACAAAATAAATTAACACGAACGTCAAACGATGTATTTCATTTAAATGAAAATACAGTAGTTTACTTGCGCCCGTTGCGATAATCTATTATATATTTTATTCATCGAATATCTGCGTGTTTATCGACACATTATTTCTAACTCAACCGCTTGAAAACAGCACTGTTAGTGTAACAAAAGTCTGCCTACCCTGTTGTATACGACCTGTCAGGTCAGGTCTTTTTTACATTAAAACTATCGATGGCGGAACTATCGATGGTTGGGCAACTTTACAACCTGACGCAATAATAAAAAAAAAATAGGGTTATATTCAGTTTTGCCTGTACTGTAGGTGATACTGACTTCGATCTCAACGTATTACTCCTATAGAGATACCAGGCCCTCGGTCTCTCATATATCTAAATGTATTTTTTTAGCTTCATAGTTTATTGCTGATAAAGCAATAACTAAGTAGCCAAAAAGAATCTAATGTTAAGACGTTTTAATCCCGCACTTGAGACAAGCCGTGTTAACTGAACTGAACCCTGTATAATACCATATTTTGTAAATTATCCGAGTTAGTTTTAAACATATAATACAGTACATAACTTCTAGAAACACTCAGAGAGAAAAAAAAACCATTAAAAACGAAATCTAGACCGAACACCGCGGCCGAGTTCTCAAGTTCTAGGTTAACTATTCCCGTCGGGTCGACGACCTGAGCCGGTCTCGGACTGCTCCTACAGATTACCATGGACGATAAACGGAGTTGAAACACGGGGGGCAATCTTCGTTCATTCTTTGAAAGTAATTATATATAAGGGGTATGAAAGTAAAAGCGCTTCACTCCTAATATATATATTTTTTATCTTTTTTTCTCATAGTTTACTTACTTTAAACATTTATATTTGAAGATAAAATAAGTAAAACTCTTTGAAATACATATTATTTAAAATATGATTCAGAACAAGTTCTTGTGCCGAATATTTTTATACAAACATCAAAAATGAAAAGTAAAATCTATTTTTAACCTTTTAGTGCCATACAACCTCTAAGATATATGTAAAAAAACTAACAACTTTACAAATCCTTTCAAAGGTTATACAAAAAGTGGTACTACTTGAATAACCTTTAACGCCGAATCAATAAATTAATATATTAATAATATCAATGCAAAAAGCAAATAATATTTTTTTTCATAATCAATATTTGTTTATGTAATACTAATTAGTAAGTAATTTATTTTACGTAGTTATGTAATGTATTTTGTATCTAATTAAACTGAGATCAATGTGGATGTTACAATGTATTTTATTACATTACAGACAGACATATGTATATACAAATAGTGCATTGTTACTTAGTAGCTATATCGTTTCGGTGCAGTTTTTGTGTATGCGAATAGAAGAAATCCTCGTGGTCCAGGGGCACAAAGATGTGACTGGAACACGACGGTTGTGAGTTCGAGCCCCACTCAAATCGAATATTTATTTACATTTATATTTCCATTTCTTCGCTCTGGTGTCAAGGCAAAGCGCGACGTTAAGTTCCACCATTCAACACGCAAAGCCTTCTGCCTGCCCCTGCTGTATGCGGGATACAGCGTGAAGCTGATTTATGATTTTGAATATCATCCTCGTACCTTACGAGGTTAAAATTGTGGATTAAAATTCTATTAAGGTAATTTCTTCAAAACATTCAGAACATTTTAACTAATTTAACCTAAATTGAGCGGAGGGCATGTGGAAAAATAAATGAATTAACGTAAACATGTATATTGAATACGCGTGAATAAATAATTGCTATACGCAGCAGGGTATACTGCGTTACACAAAGGAAGGTAATGTGTTTATCAATCATATATAGGACATTAATTGAAAAAACCTATTTTCTTACCAAAAAATATATATATTTAAGTACTTACCCTCGTGCAAAAAGAGCATCCGCATCCGGATATGAGAGTGATCTTGTCAGGTGTTGCGTCTTCAAGACATAGTTTGCAATTTATAGGTGCCGCCGGTACGAAGCCGCCGCCGGCTCCGTCTAAGGAATACCTATAATGAGAAAAGAAATATAGGATTTTGAAAGATTTTCTTATAAGTAATTATATTTGAAACTATTGAGGTGTTTTGAACGCCATGGTGGTGGATTCGATTCCGACTCGTTGAATTGATTATATTTAATTTACAATTATGTCCATTTCTCCACACAGATACAAAGACAAAGCAATGGTTTGAGTTCTGCAACTTGTCTTGCAATATAAACATAAAACTTAAATAAGGAGAATGCAGAGACTTAACGACTTAAGTGTAAGAAAAATTAATAAATTATTATTTAATTCACAATTGCCAACTTATGAACTTGAAGAATATTTAATAGAATGCGATCAATATCGTGCAGTCGATATCAGTTTAAATATTAAAATCAGAAGCGTTTTATGGCATGTATTCACACAGTAACACTGTACCCCACAGCAGAGTCGGCAAATGGACCCTACCCTAGTGTTAAAACACCCCATTTTAGAAAAACCGCCAGCTCTTCACGAAGCTGCTAGTTAGGTTTTCCTATTGAGACAAAAAACTTATTCCCCCGAGCAGTTTATAAATACGGACCTAAGAGACACTACGTTTTAAATGGTGAAGCTCAGCACATCTTACATATATAGATATATAGATATTTTATGTTTCCTCAACTATTACCTAATGTTTTCTCTAACCATATTAAATATGTTTCCAAGGTCTACATCACGACAAATAGAAAAATATGATGAAAAATTAAAAAGATATATTATAAAATGAATGGTAGAAACGTTCGTATGCTATCCGCAAATATTTAACTAACACTTGGCCTATATTTATTCCTATTCATTATAGTAATTTTATAGTTTAGTTAAATATAAAATATTTTATATAATATTTAAGCGTGCATTCTAGACGTCTAAAGAGAATAAATAAAACAAGTAATGTTAAATAATAAGTTATTATATAATAATTATTAGTTACTTATTATATATTACCTAACTGTTTAGAAGTAACTATTATATCCTTCGCCTTGAGCAGGATTTGCATAAGTTCATATAAAGCATTTGTATACTTTGTTTTGAGAAGGGGCATAGTATTCAAAGTTTAAGCTTAAATATACTATTAGGTTGATAAAAAAATCTATTAATAAACGACGAGGTATAAGAACCACGCCTTTTCTCTACGTAGCAGGGTAGCCCGAGGGAACCTAGTGTTAATAGACTCTTTTCCCAAATCAATATTCGAGATATAAGGAATTGAGTGACGGTACTCAATGCCACGCTGTGTACCAGAACGGAGAAATGAAAATAAAAATATAACCATTCCCAGGATCGAACCTACAAGTATCGCTTTCATAATGGAGTCCTTTTCATAGTGCCCCGCCATGGTGCTGACCTCTTGAAGTATTTTAAACAAAAATGGCCTGAGCCACGTTTTATTCAATCAAACACCCAACCCATTAATGTTCTGGTTAACAGCTGCACATTGCACTAGGTATTATTATATTAGATTTGCGTGATCAACAAACACGCACTTTTTATATAAAACAAGTAACACGTGGGAGGGCACAAGGTAAAACGCTGTTACTCGTATTTTATTGGGCGTATGAGTCGTGTTTTGTATAAAAATTATAATATATCTGTTTTTAAGCAACCAGCTATATAACCAGTATCTCGCACATAGCAAGGTTGGCAGAGGGAACCTGGCCATCGAATGTTAAGACACTCTGTGCCCATTAAACTGAAGTTGTATTTATAATTGCCCTCTGATTAAATGGAAGTCATTAAAATATTATGCACAATCCTTAAGTTGGGATCGAACCTATGTAATGTAAGAAAGTAGAGTTTTATAATAATAAAAAAAGTAAGAGTGAGACGTTGTTTTGCAAAACTTATTTTTAGTTTTCATCATAAATTTTATTTTATATGAGCCATGAGGCACGCTTCACTTCTCTCGAGAACTTACGATGCTATGCTACATGTCAAAGAACACGAAGGTTCAAATACCGCTATATTTTAGTATTTTAAATATATTAATGAGCAGCGGGCACTACGTCTGACTGAAAACGCGACGGCTATAGGTTCAGTTTCCACTAGAAGAAATGAATTCACTTCATGATAGTGATAACACTCTCTATATGTCGAAAAAAAGGGGGCATTGTGTGTAATCTTAACAATAGGTTCCCTCTGCCCGCATAAATTAATTATGTGTAAGTACTTTGACCAACTGGTTCTATTTGAGTAACTTTCTACCATTAAAACATCGATAAGTCACCACACTACATATAATAAAGAAAACCAGTACAACCTGCCTTTTACTAATACATACTCACTAAAACAACATTGTATGGTTTAATTATGCAAAGTAGCACACCTAATGGAAAGTAATTGATTATTATTATACGATAATTTGGACTTCAAATCACACTCAATAACTTAACTATATATTTTACAAGTTAAGCAAAACTTCGTTCCATCTTCCTACCCTACAATATACAGACAGACAAAAAAACATAAAAATTATTTGATACGACCTATATATATATACGATAATATTATTAAATCAAATCAGCTTTACGCTGTATCTTGCATAAAGCAGGGTAGGCAGAGGAAACCTAGTGTTAAGACCCTCCTTTCCCCACTTTCTGCCGAATTCTGGAGGCATTGCGTGTTGAGTGGCAGAACTGAACGCCGCGCTTCGCCTCGACACCAGAGCGTAGCAATATTATTATACAAAAACCTATTTAATATAAAAAACTTATTAATATATAGACTACCCACTTTAAAACGAATCTTTTATTTAATTACAGAAAATTAAAAACAAGATATCGATAGTTCCGGTTATTTAACTTGTCTGTACCAGGAACCGGCGCGCGTGTTTAAAACGTTTAGACCGACCGTCATGTAATACAATACTTAGAATATAGACGTTGACATCTATTAAATATAATTTATTTCTATTCTTTTTCAATTTCACGTTGTATCCCGCATGTAGATGGATATGCAGAGAGAGCTAGTGTTAAGACACTCCGCCGCCCACCTTCCGCCGATTTTTGGAGGTATCAGGTATTGAAAAAATGAAAATATTTAATATTTCATATCTTCGAGCGGGAATCGAACCCGCAAACTGTCGCGTTTATAGTCTCACGCTTGTGCTCCTGAAATAATGTACGATAATAAATATATTATTTAGAAAAAAATATTTAACAAAATAAATCTGAATAAATATAGTAATGAAGTTAATATTGAACGACCGTCGTAGCGCAACGGTGCAGTGTGTAAACGCAACGGTTGTGAGTTCTATTTCCATTGGGAAGAATTAAATATATGTATATTTTAATTTCCTCGCTCTGTTAACGAGGTAAAGCGCGACGTTGAGTTACGCCACAGAAAACGCAGTGCCTCGAGAATTCGGCGTAAATGGGGAACGGAAGTTCAAAAATCTTTAAAAAAACAAGAAATTCAAGCATACACGAGACTAAAAAACCGAATCCCGACAAAACACTTATCATTGTGTACGCTCTTTAAGCCGCGAGTGCCACAAACAAAAGCTACGGAAAGCTCCACGTGTCAAGCAACACGGAGAATGGAATTGAAACAACTTGTACAAACAATATGTTGTAAATAAGATAGCATTGCAAACAATTATGTGAAATATATAGGATTTCCTTTACAAAATTATTGTTTGAAATTAAAAAAATATTTTTTTATTAATTTTATTTTCTAGTCTAGATATACATATTTTTATTAATTGGAAAATTGAAAAAAAGGGAAAAATTTGCTCTTATTATCATCCATGTTTACTAAAATAGAAACTACGATCGTATATCAACAAGAGAAATATATTTGTGTAAGCAAAAATTTATCAAAAGAGCATTATATACCCAATTTGAAACTTCTGAAATAAAATAATAGTAAACCACCTGTCCTTGATTTTATTTCCAAGAACATTCGTGAAAGAAAGAGTAAAACTTAACGTGGCTTTGAAACTTTTTATAAATTGCGGTTACATTTCAATTTATCATAACAAATTATGGTATTTGAAGTTTCCATAAATATATTTGCAACAAGGCGGTTCTAATGTTCCGTTATAATTTTTCGATAAAATAGAGATATTTAATAACAGAGATATTGGTGACTAATTTAGAAATTCAAAAATAAATTTCAGAAATCCTGATTTTAGGGCGACCATAATTGTGTGGTTATTGTAACCTTAATATAAAAGCGTGTTCAGATTCGCGTCAACCTACCTAGAACCACCAGCACCGGCGAGGGACAGTAGCGAGGAGCATCGGGAGCAGACGGACGGCGCGCGCAGTCGGTTGTGAGCCCTGATGGGTTCGGGGGCCTTCTCCCTGTCCGTTAGCGCGAGGACCGTTGAACATTTTCTTAGACCTGAGGAGTATAAAATATTATGTAATTAATAAGGTTTTTATTTATGTATCATTTGTTAAGGGGCAGTGGCTGTGGTTCCCAACTCAGAGGTTAGCTTATATTTATTTGAGTTATTTTCATTTCACCTCACCTAGATAGACAAAGCATAACATTCTGTTCTGACACTCAACACAAATATTAGCTTGCAAAGTGAGGAACTAAGCTATAAGTTTATTTAAATGAGTGACAAAACTTAGTTCTTAACTATAAAGGGTTTAAACTTCTTAAATGTATATTATAAAAAACTTAATAAATATGAAATAAAAAACTAATTAACCATGCGTGTTAACAGACATGTTAATTGCGCTATACCACAGTAATTTCTTACACGTTATAAAGTAATTTAAATATGAGCTATATTTGGTGTACCTACTAAAATATTTGGAATTGGACAGCAAAAGCATTAACTTTTTTGTTTTCGTAATTGAAAGGGAAATTTCTAGGTAATCTAACTGTCTAATTTCAATCTAAATCTGTTGTGCCACTCTTAAACTATATTTAGATAACCATGTAACAACTTGGAAGTGATTAAAACGTGATATACACGTGGCGACATAAAAAAATCATCCGACCGAAAGTGCGAAGGTAACAAACAAAAAATACAGTCGAGTTGAGAAACTCCTTCTTTTATAGAAGTCGGTTAAAAAAGTACGTCGTCATTCTACTTTTGGTATATGTTTATATAAAAACTTGCAATGTTTACTAAACTGTACCGTTTACAGTACCTATAAAAAATAAGAAAAATAGTAAAACGCGCATAAATCACAAGGATTATTAAAAAATGCAAATGTAAGTAAATATTCGAAAGAAAAATACTGAGAGAAAGCTGTGAGAGGTCATATTTTATTGTTTTGAAACTTTAATTTATGGACTGGCTTTCTGGTATGTACCTACCTACCTATGCACATTAGCTTAGTTCATTGTTTTGGTGATATAGGCCTATTTTACAAGAAGACTGTACTTCATTGATTACAGGGAGACTCTTTCATATATATTTATTTTCTCTGCTCTAAATTAATTTCAACTGTTGTTTTAAATCATATTTATTATTTAGTTGCGACTACACACAATATATGATATTTCAAATACGTATAAAAAAATTGACAAGTGTATCAAATGAAAATAATAATAAAAAAATATAATAACGAACGAAACTGAGATATAAGACTGAAAAAATATTAAATTCTTAATACATGAAGATGGCAACAATAATACACTCTATTACACGAACTAAATAAATAAAATTTCACAAAAATACATACATAGTAATAATGTTTATTTGAAAATCAACATCATATTATCATAGAGCTACGTATCTTTATGAGCACAAAGTTCATATATCCGCTTAATTTGCTTTTCATAATCTAAAGTCACGTGTTGGAATCAACTTGGATATGGGCTAATTTACATTATACACATTATTAATATAAAAATGACTTTAATACGATAGCATTTGCAAATTATATGCTAATTCTCATCAAACATTTTATTATTATTATTTTTTGAAGTGCTGGAAATAGCAACAGTAATTACGATCTTGCTTTTTGTAAATACGAGTATCTGTCAAATTTTAATTTAAAAAAAAAAAAACAACTTCACGTTTTTACCCACATAGTAGGGAGGCAGAGGGAACCCAACTACTCCTATTTTGATAATGATTTCATTTCTTTTAATAAAGTACAAAACGTTATTTCTCTTGTCTAATTGAAGCGAACTCATAATCATCTAATGCTATAATTACTAACTCCCCAATATCGACTCGTTTGTGTGATTCCTTATTATTAAACAAAACTTCCAGTACAAAATAAGCTGTACTGTAGTGTTTATGTGCATACGACGACTGTAGATTCCAATCCCGTCCGATAAAATATTTAAATATTAAAACCGATTATTGACTTCCCTACGGTGAAAAGTGGAGCAGCCAATAAATTGTTCCTTAACAAAAACATCTTCCAGATTTAAGGTCAAAATCATAATTTGCAATGTGCAAAGGCATGTTTAAACATCGTGAAGAGAACACCAAATGTTTAACGAAAAATAAAGCTAAGTAAAGTAACAATAAACATTTTCGACTTAAAAATAAATTTTCATTTATAAACAAAATATAAATGAAAATTCATAATGTTATTATTGGCTTCAACGCCTCCTACTTCCTTTTATCTAATTGATAAGGAAACCATTTATTTTCAGCCAGTTATTTCTTTTGAAGTGTTACATATTTTTATATATCAAAATACAAATGAGGCCAAATTGAGAAAAATATGGGTTATGTGAAATTGTCAACATGTTTGTTTGTAGAGCGTCACTCAAATATTTCTGCGACTACTGCTAACTAATAGTCTGGTGTAAAAAATGCTGGGCTATAGTTTAGACTCTAGCAACAACCAAAACCACGTAGAGCTTGCTCGAGAATTATTGGTCAAACTAAAAATCAAAGATTATTTATTATCCATCCATCCATCCATCAGCCTTTCAACGTCCACTGCTGGCAAATTTATTTATTTATTATATCTATATATATAACTATATTCAAACTCTAATAATATTTATATTTAAATTAAAGAACTTAATAGATACTAAGTAGCTTGTTGACTACCTTGGGCTTAAATAATGTTAAATAATTTGATAAATTAAATTTGAAATAACGCGACACTGACTTGTTATGTGAGCTTTTTTAAATAGATTGTCTTAAAAATTACGAAAAAATTGGCAAATTTACAGATCCTATTGTTAAGACATTACCATTTCCCACTTTCCGCGGAATTCTGGAGGCATTATATGTTGAGTGGCGTATCTCAACGCCTCGCTTTATCTTGTAACCAGTAACAGTTAATCGATCCCATAACCTGTCGCTTTTACCCTAACACGGTTGTGCACTTTCGCCATGACTGGCCTAAATATGGTTGTTATATAAATAAAAATGAAAACAAGAGAAAAAATAAACTAACCCCATAAAAAAATAGCATCAATCCCTATATTAGCTTTAGATGCATCAGCTAAGCATTATGCCAATATTGATTGACTTGAAACATTGAACGTCGGTAACATCCGTCAGGCTTGGCAGCATAAACAAATAATTTACTATAATACGTTTATAAATATTACGCCATAGTGGCATATGTTTATACTCAGAATCTATGTTACGGGACTTATATAGTTGAGATTACAATGTTAGAAATGAACTACTGTCAATAGGAAAATAGATATTTTTATTTATCTCCAATGTTGAAAATAAATATTGAAGATAAATTAAAATGAAGCCTATTACCTACAATTTGGTAAATATATTTATTGACTGACTGATAAAAAAAAACATTTATATATCATTTAAGAATTAGTATTTTACCTTCAAGCAATGGCTGTGGTTGTGATAGCACTGAGTCTCGAGACGCGGCTCGTCTCACAGGCTTTGCTGGTCTTGCTAAGGACTTGAGACCGCCACTTAAAATTAGCTCCAGAGCTCTCCGACCTCCAGGGCCGTTCGCGCCTGCTCCCATCTGCAGAAACAAATAGTATTAAATGATATCATTAAGCATAGAAATTAAAATATTTTTTTAAAGAACTGAATACCACTTTAAAAAACCTGGTCCCGATAGAAAAATGAAAGAAAATTATCCAGTGATATTTCTCCACCCACATTTATATTAACATATTTATTACATATTAGTTGTGCATATATGTGTGAAAATATCATCCAATGAAATAGTAAAATTAGAACAAACTTGTAAGTAGGACGAGCTAAGCTTAACAAGAAACAATAACCACGAGCTTTAAGTATACAATGGAAAGCCTACAAATCAATAACAGTATTGAAATACTTCAATTAGATAAATGCTAAATTAGATAACATATACAGATATATTATATATGTAGAGAGAAACTAGTGAAAAAACACTCTGTTCACCATTTTCCGAGGAATTCTAGAGGTATTGTGTGTAGTGTGGCAATCTAATCCTTAATAATTTATCGTGAACTTTCGATCATTATCATATTTATATACAGCACACCTGTAAGCTCAAATTTGTTTAGGTTAATATGAATTTTAATTTGCTTTATTTAATGAGTTCTGTGAACTAAAGTACCTCTATATGGTGGGGAAGTGTAACCTGGTATATCGTAAGATCTTTAGTTCATCCTATGAATGCGTGAAAGTAAAAAATACCGTTATATTATTATAAATGAGAAAGACACACAGTAATTACATATATCCATAAATAGCAATACTCAATTATATAATTTCGAATTTGTCATTTCAGAAAAAGCTTTTTTCTTTATTTGTACCTATTGCAAGTTCTAATTTCGGGCCGAATATACCTGAATATTTGATATCAATTTCAGCTTGGTACCTCCACACAATCTCGAAGTAAATGGTCTTGGCAAACGGACAGGCCGACAACAAACTGACTTTTTCCTTTAGAGGTACGGAACCGGAAAAAGTAAAAGCTTTTATAAGTATGAACTATCTATACCTATTAATATTCTAATATATAAGAATTTGTTTGGTAGAACGTGTTAAGCTTATGAACTACTGGTCCGATTTGGAAATACATTTTTGTGTGGGATGATCTTTTTCTTAAGGAATATTAATCAAATATATTATATTTATAATATTAGGCTATATTACATTACGCTATAACCAACAGGAGTGGAGTAACAATTAAAAAAACGCAAAAAAGGGTTATCCCTTTTAAGAGTTTTTTTTGTTTTAATGTTAGAAGTCACTACAAATACGCTACAAATAGATATTCAACACAAATACAATTTAGTTTAATAAATAAACGAGTAGATAAGCGGGCGAAGCCGCGGGCAGGGCGCTAAGTAATAGCTTTCTTCCTGATATATGACTATTTGTTCAATATAGAAAATGGAGTATAAAAGATAGACAAAATATAAATGATTACACAAATTGGATGTTTCCCAATAAAATAACTTTCCGCCAGTGCAATACAACTTTTTGGCACGCTGCCTGCTTAAACATCGCATTTTCCCTTCACTCATTCAATATTTTAAGCAGATACGATCAAATAGCATACGAGTTGTATACAATTTGGGAATTTCCCGCAAAAAAATAAAACGCGAGGTATTATTTTTAGGGTTATTATAAACTTATCATCGTCAATATTTATTAAAAATGGAATGGAGAATTTTGGGTTTATGATCTAACTGGCTGAATGGATTTGGTCGCTGTTCAAATCACTTTGAAAAGACAATCTTGTAGCGTAAGTGTAATTGCAGGCACATAGAAGTCTTTTTTTGGTGAAAAGAGAATTAAGTTTTCAGGTTCTGTATGTGTGCCCTGCCCAGCCGGTGGAAATTAAATCAGGAAAAGGGGTATAAATTTATTATAGCACTATGAATAGATAAATCGACAGCGGAGTCTTATTAATGGGGTACCGTTTGCCCTTTGGGCACGGAACCTTAAAAATTATTGTTGTTTTCTGGTAACATTACGTTGATATCAAAATGCTTAAGCAGTGGTATTTGTAATACATTAACCATTGACTAAATTTGCACTGAATCACTAAAATAAAAGGAAACCCGTTATCACCAGCTGTTATCCTAAATCCTGAGAAAAACGTACAAAAGGTTTTTCGTTATTTAGCATTAATGTGCGAAATTAGTAAAGTGTTCCGGTTGTATCAAAACATAAATTATCTACATTTTTATGATATAAAATGAATCGGAGAATTGTGGGCGCGCGTAATCCATACCTACATTATAAATTCGAAAGTAACTCTGTCTGTCTGTCTGTCTTTTACGCAATCAGGCCCAAACCGCTAATTTAATTGTGATAAAATACTCATATAGAGATACTTGAGGGTACCGGGATGAACATAGGATACTTTTTTTTTCCTCATATTTGTAATATTTTCGATATATACCAATATATTAAAATAATTAATTTGACATGCAATTTATTCCGCCATGTTAATAACAATGGTCGCTACGCGTTGCTAAGCAACGGCTTGCAAAGTTTGTTGTTTTAAGAAAACGTCACCCAAAGTGAGTTTGCTTAATGCAGACATGGCGCGCGCCGATATAGATTTGTATACATTAACAAAAATTAGATGATTTCTATAATTTGATATTCATCCTTATGAAAATAAATATAATAGTCACTTTTAGCATTTCATCTAGATGGAAATTATAGTTTACTGTATAACATTCTAATAAATAATTAAGGAGATGTCACTGATTCCAAATGACTTAGCCTACGAGTTGTGTAGTATGACCGACGCGAACGGGCAGATGACTTTGTTGATTTTGTAATTTTTTATATATTTTCGAATTAATATTATTTTTTATGTAATTACTTGCTGCTTATAATTAATTAATCTTAGTTCGGTTATCTATACCGATGTTATACACTTAAAATATCGTAATTTTAATCATTTGGGATTTTATTTAATATTGTTCGCAAAAATTAATAATTATTTAATATAGAAAAATGTTTAGTACGCGCGCACGGCAAACTTTAGGTACTTTTTCTAATATTAAGAATTTCCTATAGTTACTTTTACTTCTTTTGTTTGTTCATTTCGGTTACTCAGACATTTTTTCTAATAATAAATCTCTTTTTAACTTATTTTAATTGTTTAGGCTTATATTTTCGCGGGCGTAGCCGCGTCCGGGTCCACTAGTTATTACTATAAAACGGAGAATTAAGTCTATCTCTTTTAGGGTACTGTACTTCAAAAGAAAAAAAACCGAAACCATTTGGTCTATTTGTCTGTAAGCTTTGCAGTCACGTTCTACATTCATAAAATTCGTACCTATAACCTTCGCACTTTGTCGATTTCATATTTTACAAGCAAATTACATTCTGAACAATGTGTCCGACCACATTGGTCAGAATATAATTACCGAGACACTATTCAATAAAGACAAGAGGTCTCTGCATCTCAATAGAAATAAGCGAAGGCCTCTTCTACAAACTACGACAGATGCTTAGGAATAAACAAAATAAACTATATAAGTTATTGCTATGTAGTGTGAATAATTTATAGCGTACATATTTACCTACCACAATTTAAAGTTTATCCACGTTTAAAGCGAACAAAGCTAGATTAAGATATTGAAATAAATACAATCATTAGGGTTCCGTACCGAAAGACTAAAACGGGACTATATTACTGAGACTTCGCTCCATCTATATCCGTTCATCTGTCCGTCTTCCATTTTCCGCTGAATTCTGAAGGCATTGCGTGTTGAGATTGCATATTGCGTAACTGAGGTGCATTTTTGTTTTATTTCAAGATAATTTAAATAGACGACAAAAATACATATTTTAAGCAACGTTTGACGAATATACATATTTTCTACATTTTAAACGTTACTTACGTGCCAACACAATATAAAAGGGAACTCAAAACAAAGTGTGTATTATATTTAAACAAATGCACTTTGATGTTCACATAAATATTTACGACGCGATGCGCACGCGCTCTCAGTAATTTTAATAGTGTTATTGTTTTCCTTAGTTACTTACCGGACTGACCGGCGGATTTACATACATATATTATTTTAACATGAAGATTATCCGTGATCAAGAAACATATTTAGAATAAAATATTAAAATGTACAGTAATACAAGCTAGGTATACGTAATTCAGGATACTGATTGCTATAAATTCAAATTTAATTTAAGCAATATAAACTGCACGATCTTATTTTTTTTCCTATTTATAGGCAAACAAGAAGATAATAATTTTTTTAAATGTTTTAACGATAGGTACTCTTTGCCTCCCCAGCTATGTGTAGTATAGAGAGTGAAGCTTTTTTTAAACTATATTTTTTTTAAATTTATTATTTAAAATATCATCTTTTATTCTTAAATACAAGTTATATTAAGATAGGTTAGCTAACATAATTAAAGAAGAAATGCAAGAAGTCCAACTTTTGTGGATGCCACTGTTCCCGTACTAGAACACATTATTATATTATTTAATACATTTAAAAATGAACAAGTAACTTACTAACGTTTAGATATAACAATAATAAAACAGCAATGTTAAAAATGACTGATGTATACATTGAAAGCGGAAAAATACTTAGTAATTTCACATTTTATTGTACGATAAACAATGATGCTGAACAAAAAGCTTCTCCACTTAAAAGTGCTTGCGACGCTTATGAGATAAAAATCTCATTCAGAATACATTAAAATCAACGTCCCTTTGTGGAAAACTTTGATAAAGGGAAGGTTCTCTCAGTTCTATTTTTAATATAATAAAGTTGTCAAAGTTAATAGGCTTCTCAAAAATTGGCTATTTAATTTGTCTGCATAGTACCTAGCTAGGTACATAACTCTTCCGTTGCTGAGTGACGCACAGACGAAGCTACTCTACTCAGAAAGCTGGGAAAGTTGGAAGTGTAGGCAAGATATTATAAGATGATTTATCGAGAATGTTCCATTTTACCTCTTATATTCGACGCAAAGTTGCGGGCGACGCAACGACTAGTTCTTTATATTTTGAACTTAGTGACCGATTCTATTGCTTTCCCGTATATTTCCCAATGAAAAAACATCATATAATAAAGCTTATATAATAAGGTCCAGTCGCGCAGCGGCGCAAGTGTGTAAATGCGACTTGTTGAGGGCCTCATCCCCACTCGAGGAAATGAAATATTTGTTTAAATTTATATTTTTATTTCTCCTCTCTGGTGTCGAGGCAAAGCGCGGCTTGAGTTCCGCCTCTTAAAACTCACTCGCTCTCTACACATGGGTCCTATTTTTTTCTATAATATATCAACATTAAACAAAGAAGGTATAAATAATCTATAAAAAACCAATTATAAAACATATATACAGCTTAAATAAAAGACAATATACGTGATAATTATATTAAAATATTCATATAAAATATATACAAATAATAAAAAAAATTAAAACGTAAAATTCGTTCACATCACGCTTTATCAATAGTCACTCAGCTGTTAACGTGTAACGAAATGAGATCGTGACGTAAAGAATACATTATATTAAATTAAATATAAACTTAGTGATACCCTATTAGATCATATAGAGATAATAGAGGTAAATCAGGCACATAAATATAGGCAATTTTAATTGGATAATAATAATAATGTTGCCAGTAACGCAATAGTAGTAGGTTCAAACATAATTGAAAGTTTACAAATAACGGAAAAAATACAAAATGTAAAAACTAATAGATATTTCATAGAAAAAAACAAACTTAGAGCAAAGTTAAGTTTCATTTATACAAAATTAGTGCATATGGGTGCAATTTGTACTTCCAGTTGATCTACAATCTTCAATTTGGTACGGGCCCCTGTACGGGCCTGTAGTGAGTCCGACTCGCACTTTTTTTCATCATCAGTGGGATATTTATAAGTGTTTACAAGAAGTATTAATCATTATGGAATATTTATTGAATTTCATTTAGCAATACTGCGTGTTTACAATAAGACAAGAAAACATACTTTATAAAGTATATTACACTCTGGTGCGAGTACAGATAAAACCCAAACATTTATTAGGGTCAAGCCAGATAATTTAGTTAGCAGCGTACCCATGACCCCCAATGACTCAGTTGACCCTGTCTGACTTAACTCGCACATTGTGCTGCTGTTTTTGTTTGGCGCTGTTCAAAGAAAGTGAGCTCATAATTATGATTTTTTTTAAATGACGCTGTTCCCGCATATAGCAGGCATATATAGGCAGAGGGAACCTAGTTAAGTCACTCCGTGTTTATAATTCGGGCGTTAAATTCGCACTGTAATCAATTAACATTTTCTTTAAATTATTTTTACGGTAAAGTAGGATATTATACTGAAACACATATATACGATGAAGTCATCCTGGCGTAGTCGAACAGCCTCTAATAACCCCGCTCTGGCAAAACAAACCGTGCATTTAAGTCGTAACCAGGCGGAGTGCGGAGAGAGTGTAATAACACTAAGCCCTTTCTCTGTGTTGATAAAACGTGAAGCACGACACAATTGAAATTCTTTCAGTAGTATTTACCAACAAGTCATTGCAAAATTTGTAAATAAATATAAATATAAAACTTTTCGCTCCAATTAATTATCTACTAATTAATACCCACGACTAAATAATCCAATAAGGAAATGGTCTAAATTATTATAATATTACTTAAACTGTACGTAAACCGAATGTAGCTCTCACGAAATACACGAAATGGGCATTAAGTCAAGGTTGACGTTTCAGTTTCAATAGAAAACGTGCAATCGTCAAATCACTTTCGTGAAATCTATTGTTCCTATTGCTACAGGCCACATTTGAAAATAAAAAGCGTTGCTCTTCAAAACATTCAATACTTCTATTTACCTTATTTGTTTTTTTACCTGATTATTTTTTTTCATTCAGAAAATAATGCTTATTGTTCAGTGGTACGAAATGACCTTATATTTTGTAAGAACTTGTATCTACTTATCCAGGAATGGAAGTTGAAGAGAACTAAGTTACATTCATTATCTTTTACTTTTTGTTAACAATCATATGGACTGACGTTACTGACAACATAACAGGCACACACTACTATTAATTACCATTTCATTGAAATACAGCTATAGGCACATAAAAGAAACTTGGCATTCACCCCGGCCAGAGACGCATTGCTCTCTTCGATGCGGAAGATTTCGTAACATTTGTAAGATGAGTCAAGGTCACAGCGGGTTTTGTACCACGGTATAAATTCACCAGCTCGAAGTAATTTGGGGTAATGAGCGCCACACTGAAATAGCTAAAGTAAACTTCTAACGTTTCGCTATTACAAACAAACATTACGTGTACAATTTTGCATGTGTGGTGTTATAAATAATTTTGTTTTGGTTGGGGAAAAAAAAATATAATCTCGCATAGATTAAATATTTTTTGGGACAGCTGTATAAATTTTAAATGATATATTGGGCGTTCAAAATAAAATACAAGTTTAAAATTTTGTAGGTAATTTTAAGATACGTATTTTCTCTTATTATATTTAAAGTCCATAAATTGTTAGTAAGTTAGTTTTGTTTAATCAAAGCCAAATTACTAAAGTAGGAATAAGTAGTTAGTAAAGACACAAAGGGGGATGCGTCACCTATACTAAGATTTTTTTAAATTCACAGAAACTCACTATGGGAATTAGGATAATGAAAATAATGAGTAATTAAAATTAAAATAATATAACTTTAAAACAAAAGCCAATTATTTCATATACAATTATACACAATACATCCTCTTAACCATTGTAAGGAAATTATTTACATAAAAGAAAAAAAAAGTCATAAATTCTTTATTCAAAAGTTCAAAGTTTAATATAAAGGCTTTAAACTGCATGATTCATTTATCCTTTCATTATGTTCGGATAAAAACTTTCACTGCGTACAAACGTTAAGAACAGAACTACCAACTTTTATCTCTGCAGCTTCTTTCAGCTTCCGTCAAACGGAAATAACTATGACTTTTGTATGACACATGACACATTTTAAGTGCTCGTGACCATAATAAGCATAAGGCTTCCTAAGTAAATGGACTAACCAACAAAAAACGATTTTTCTAATCGAATCAGTAGTTCCCGAGATTATCCCCTTCAACCAAACAAATTCTTTAGCGTTAGTTATAGCTGTTATCACTATACTATACATCCAACAGTAGTAAATAAATACTGTAGTAAATAGCCAACGACATTAACCGTTTCCATCCTAATTGCTCCATTCCATTGTAATAATCCCATAGTAAGTTTAAAGTTACAGTGTTTATAGTTCCGTTGTTTGGTCTCCTTTAATTAGAAAGTGGGCTCGAGTCCTCTAATTACTGGCCTAGTGGTTTAGTGGTTAACGATTGCGCTTAGTTAGAGCTTCGAGGCTCGATTCCATTCGCTTAAGACATATTTGTATTGTGGAAAGGAAAATTATTTGTTTTAATATTATATGCGTTCAAATCTAATAAAAATAAAAACTTTTAGAAGATTTGTTACAAAATGAATGAGATCATTATCTTTTACTATTTAATTCTGAATAGATTCATTTGAAAAAGATCATTTCACAGAGTTATGCAAATAATTCTAACGAAAATACTCTCATAATTTTGTGGTGAATGTTGTACAAAAAGTGTGCAAAAAAAATTAGAAAGCTATGGTAACTATGCAACTATTCATAAGAAAATAAATTGTATGAATTAATAAATAAAAAAATACATAAGTATTAAAACATTTTGAAACTATCACTTTTTTATATATCTAAGAGACCTACTTATATAATAGGTTTAAAAATTATAAAAAAAGAATTTATTGATTCGTAAGTTTTTACGAGCCTGCGGAGAAGCCCAAAAGAAGGATTATGTTAATAGCTTGTATGTACGTTCCTTTGTTCCCTTGCAACTGTTAAGCCAGTAAGCCGATTTTGATGAATGACACGTCGTTGGATTCGAATTTATGGTGCAAGTGTTATTATTAGATATATTAATTTAGTAGCAGTCGGGTTTTTGTTTCGTTGTCTCTATCATGTAGATGAGACATTGCTTTATAAATAATAACTATATAATATCAGAATAAACAATTAAAGTAAAACTCGCAATTTTTTTATATTATAAATAGACACTAATTAAGAATAAATATTATAATTAACAACGATTTCCGCTATGCAGATACATTTAAAACAAAAAAATATGAACCATTAAAATTCTGTAATCAGCTCTAAAATTAACATAATATGTTCATTACGATTTAGTCAGAATTAATTTTTAACTGTGAATTGTGAGTAAGGCGGCCTATATTTTGCAAATTTTACTTCAAACGAAACGCTGCTTCAGCGTGCTAAAATAATGGAATTTCTAAATATAGATTAGTATTTGGATTTTCCGCCTTAGTGTAAACACGTGTTAATACACACATACTAATAATACACAGTATACGAATACAATTCAAGTTATCAGAATATGACGCATAGCCCTAATATTCACGGTACGGTCAAACGATAAGCAATGATAACAATAAAGCAAAACACAGAGGTCGTATGAACCACAAATACTTAAAATCGTTTATTTTTAAACTATAAGAAATTTAATTTATCGACTAGTTTCTTTAAGACTTTGTTAGCTAAACTTGGCCTATATTACGAGGTTTCCTGACTATTAAAACCCACATACATACATAAATTAGATTGGGGTACCACCAATCCATCTGTATCTGGGAAAAGTAGAGTAAGAGAGTGTCTACATACACTCTATCTCCCTCTTTTATAAAAACGATACTTAGAACTATATATTATATGAAAGAAATAACGTTACCCTAGTTCTTCGAACATCGTTCGGCATTATGCAAATCACAGACGTTCCCAATAATCAAAAGGAAACAACACCAAGAAACAATCAAAAACACATCACCAACACTGAACACGTATCACAAAGACCAACTCGTTTCTAAATACAAGATCAACCAATTCTCATAGAAAATCAAATTAAATTATAATTTAAAATGGATATACGATCTTGCGCACACGTCCGCGCGCTGCGCATGCGCGTCGTTTAATGTCAATGGCTCCAATGTATCCCAGAGACCAGCCAGTGTTTCCTTGATAAGGCATAAAGAACTGTTAATTGTTCTTCCGTGTCCGTATTTTATATTTCCTCGGTTGTGAAGATGTTGTTATTCCAACTATCAACAAGGTTCCGTACTTAAGCCCTTTTAACTTGTCAAATTCAATTAAAAATAATCTAATAAACAAATAAATGATAGAATTAATTATATATTCAAGGTAGTACGATGTGGTTTTATATTTTTTTATTGTTTTTAATTTAATAAATAGAGGTGTTTGATTAAATAGCGTCTTATCACTTGTAATAATTCTAATGATTTTTAAGTTTTATAACTACTTCTTTAAACAAATAAAATACTTATGGAACAATTTAAGGCACATTTAAATTTTGTGAATCTAATTGCAGTATCGTATTTGTCGTCTTAATTAAATACTCAAGGGCTGATGATAAAGAAAAATAATATTTAAGAACAAAGCCTCATAGTAATACCTATATAAAAACAGATAAATTCAATACACACAAGAAGCATTTTAAAATTAAAACAGCATAATTGGGTTAGTTATACAAAAATACAATATTTAAAATTTAAAAACGCAATTGGCATTACTCATGTAACGGAGTGACCAACATTTGCGATGACCCGGTGTCAAAGGCTGGTGGCCTCTCTTAATTTAGCCACGAACAATGAAGTTTGACCCACATGGCTACCGTGACACGGATAAGAGGACATAATGGTAGGATCTTTGAAACTTTACTTTTTCATTGTAAAGTAAAATAAAAATACACAATGAATGACGGTAACGACAAAGACGAAAAGCTTTTGAATTGTTTTTGAAAGTATCTCAGTAGGTTTTCTTAATAATATAATTTATTTATGTGATTTAGGACTTTTTCATTAGAGGCAGTCGTGCATGAGGCTGCGACTTTAAACGTGACGGTTTTGGGTTCAATAAAAAATTAATATTTAATATTTTCATTTACCAATACTTGGTAAGAATTGGTAAGCTGAAGTGGCAATGGGCGGGGCATATCTGTCGTAGAGCCGACGGCCGCTGGGGCAGACGTCTCGTAGAATGGAGACCCCGTACAAAACGACCGGTGGGACGACTGACAGGGGGTCAGATGGGCCGACGACATAAATGAGGTTGGCGGGAAGCGGATGGGTCCGAAAAGCTGAGGATCGAGTGTGGTGACGAGAATTGGGGAAGGCCTATGTCCAACAGTGGACAAAAGATGGCTGTTGATGATGATGATGATGATGATGATGATTTTCATTTCTTCATTCTGGTGACAAGGCCAAGCGGGGCTTGAGTTCCGCCACTCAACACGCAATGTCTACAAAATTCTTAAATTATTAATAATGGCAGTGTCTTAATACTAGGTTCCCAGACGGAATACACAGCGTGACACTAAAAAATATACTATTTCAATAAAGGATCAGAATCAACAAATAAAACATAAGTGTTTTTTAGACGTTTTGACGATATATTGGCATAATTGTGAAGACTGAATATGGGCTGGTCCTACTGAGAGGCCACATTTCAGATAGAACGAAAATATTTTTGGTTGATCTAAACCATGTGTAACATAGAGTTTTACAACTTAACGAACAATTACTCTAATGCGAGTAAAACGCGGAGAAAGGAATAATGTATAGGAAGAGAGAAACAGAAGCGTAAAGATTCTCTTACTTGAGCAATTAGATTAGTTATATAAGTGTTGCCTCAAATTGTACACTCTGCATATCTAACAGGGCGTTTGCAGAACAAATTGACATTCATTATGTGCAAAGTTGCACACGGCGCAGACGTTGAATACTAAATTTTGTACAATGATCCAGTTTAAAGTTGCAAATAATATATTGAATTGAACTACATAGTTAGTTACAAAACTTCATAGCTCTTGACACATAAAACTTTTGTTATTTCTATTAATAACATTGCATAGAACTCTATATTGTACTATTTGTTTCATTCTGACGAAATCGCAAAAATTAACTATTTATAACTAGTGACCCGCTCGCGATTTCGCCTGTTTGAACTAAATAATTAATTATTTACTTGTATTACTTTGTTTTTCATAATACTAAGTTAATTTTTGGTTCTATTGTGTTATTAGATGCCATGTTATCTTATATTTATCTTCCATGTACAGTTATAGAAATTACTCCAAGGGACATCTAAAACCATCAAATGTCAATCAAAATTGTAATATCTTTTCAAATGTGACATACAGTACTATATTCTATTTTAAGCTGTAAATTATAAAATGAAGCCATGAGGATATTATTAATTATTCACAAACAAAAAAAATCTGGCCTAGCACAAGGACCTGCACACCACGTTCCGTAGCAATCAAGACCATATACATTAGGTGTCATTACCATAAAAGTTAAACTGCTATGGAAAACATGCAGCCATAATGGACAGACCAAGTCGAGACTTGGCTTATTTTGAAAAAATATTTTATTTTAACAAAAAAAATATATATTTTCATTGCTAACTAGAGTTATTTCGAACTTTAGAAAATTAAAGCATGAGAAGTCACACAAAAGATCGTAGGCAAAAGTTAATTGATTCTATTAAAAGTATATTTCTGTACATTCACAGTAGAAGCTGTCTTAAGTATATTTCTCAAACAAAATTGTTAACGGGCTTCAAGAAACCCAAGAAAGTCTTCAAACTTTAATTGGAAGCCTTTAGAAGAAAAACGAAATATTTGAACCGTAACAGGTTGTTTTGTTTGAAATTATTAGTAATAGCAAGGGAACTTTTTATTGAAATAAAAAATATAAAACTCTTAATTTTAATCGAAATTTTATAGGATTCGCCGAGTGTTTATGTAGAATAAGTAGAAACGTCATGGAACATTGCTTTTTGCCGCACTTCTGTTTGATAAGACACACCGGACAGAAGATGCATTAAATTTCATTACTTCTACAATTTTAGGTTATAAATAATATAGAAGCAAAGTTGATGAGTGTAAAAGGAAAAAAAATGTATAATTTAGCCTAACGCACATAATAACATTTTAAACGACGTTAGGTACAAGTTCAAAAAGCAATAGACAATTAACATCGACCCGGAATGCCCTGAGTAAAGAACGGTGGGGAAAACCAAAGAAATACGAGGAAGAAACTAGCTTGACAATAATCAATATTTTACAATTATGATATCTATAGCCATTAAGTTACGATATAATATATAAAAAACTTTTGGTATTTTAACGCAAAAAAGGTACCTAAAGGTACATAAACGAAAATTAATTAAAAAAAACTTCGATTACACAAAATAACCCTAACAGACTTTGAGTTGTTTATTTAAACATATTATGTTCTCTGTTATAAATGTAGACATTACTTTGAATGGGACTCGAACCTGCAAATATTGCATGTCAGATAAGTTCCAATAGCGGCTATCCGGAAGCAATGAAACTAAATACACAGTGCCAAGTAAGACAATGTAACAATGGCTATTGTATGAAAAGCGGACAAAAATTATCTATTTCAAGCGAAACGCAAAATTTTATTGGTTTTTCCAAATTAACGACTGATTTGACTTAACATGGACGACAAAATTTAATTAAACTTCCAACAATTTTATCGTCACAACGTTCGGATTTACTAAAAGGCTACAAGAAAGAGAAACATCGAAATACTTCGCAGACTTTGTGGACTGTTCTCCTCTCCCATCAGTTCGGTTCATTTATTATAGCGCTTTGAGTATGGCAGTTGAACACCACTTCACAAATGCCATATTAATATATATATAAATATATAATATATATAAAAAAGATAAAAGTTGTACAATAATAGATGGCATTTTAAAGACGATCCCGTCTACTCCCTCATGACACTAGGCAGGTTAAAAAAATATAATCTTCACTTTGGTCTTCAATATCTTGTTCAGTTTCGTTCGTTCTTTAAATATTTTCCAAATACGAAATTTTTATATTTGATTAAACCATCAACCATTATTGATGATGTCAACCATTATTATGATATTATATAAATATTGTTCGAGACCAATAAAAAATATTAATAAAAATTCCAATCTTTGCTGCCATTTGTAATTCTATAACATTTATTGATTTAATTTACAATTAAAGTGAGGAAAGAAAAATATTACATTTTTGTAGCACATATTTTATAGATATTTATGTAGGTACAAATAGAACGCAGAATTCGTATAAAATATAAACAAGCAACAACTGTTATATAACAGTAATTAAAACAGTCTAATTATTATGATTTATGGAATATTCTAATTTTACTGGTATCATCCTAGAGTAGTAATAATTAACTGCAGTTAAATGAAAAAAAACATCAAAAAACATAATTTAGCAAAAAACACAACTCTCAGTAAAATTTGTCTTATTTTTCCTTGAAGTTATAACATGTATATTACAAGGCGTAAAAACCATCTACGTGGTCACATCTATATGTTTGCAAATTTTCATCTCAATCGGTCAAACCGTTTGGGAGCCTATTGGTGACAGTTAGAGCGATCATAACAACGAACAAAAACTCAATCCCTTTATCGGGATGACACAGTTTGGTCAGTTATATAATAAATCACAATATTGCCGTAATTAAGACATAAATAGACAATTAATTATTATTTAACTTTGGGATTCTATATATTTGAAGAGCTATAGCAGTTTTATAGCAAGCTATAGCAAAAATATTATTTACCTTATCACTATCTGTTGGTAGCGTCCCATATCCGTACCAACTTCTCGCAGGTCTTAGCCTTGGTTCGTCTTTTGGAGACAACAGTCCACTTCCCCAACGCACTACACCTTCAGCCACCGCCGCGACCCCAGGAGTCAGTGGACTACCATTTGGCGACTTAGGAGATACTCCCTTTTCAGCCACCGGAGGTAAGGTAGGACGGGCACATCCTGTCCGTCTCTCATATATCCGTTTGCAAGTATCATCGATATCAGTCTCGAGTAAGCCCTTTTTATCTCCTCCACGCTTTACCTCCAAACCCCGCTTATCATCCTGACGTTGCAGCCACTTGGGATCAGAATCCCGTCTCTTCGCACTATCATTTGAGTCTTGTCGACATAGTAAGGACTTTTTTAAGCTTTCACTGGAATCCTGCTTGTTTAAAGCTTTCTTATCGGACACCTGGCATTTCTTGTCATCTTTTGATAATAACGCCCTTTTCAAACTATCAGACGAGTCTTGTTTGTTTATTAGTTTTCTGGGGCATTCTGTGTTAAGAGAATCAGTGGTTTTCGAGATGAGCAGTTTGGGATAATCGTAGGGCGCGTGATCATTGGACGGAGGGTTTAATTCTAGAGATCTTCTGTTTTTCTTCTTATCGACGGGAGCTATTTGAGCCTTGGCCGGCAGTAGCCGCCGCGGCAGGAGGCTGCGGTGATCAGCGAGTGGCGATTCTGGTCGCAACATTGTTGGCGGCGATGTAAGGCTGCCGCTTGTTATATTTCCCCTGCAACAAAGAGAATAACATTGAGTAGGTATAATAAATTAGTTTTAATTAGATGTTGCGTGCCTATATAACAATTACTATTGAGAACTATTGCTGAGATTCAAATAGTAGAATACCGTGAAGTTCCAATTGATGTATGATTCAAAGTAATAGCACTATTATTTAGGCTTATTTCACTGAATATGAAATTATTCATAAGCAATATTAATAATTTACCTGTACAGAAAATCTATAATGAGCTATTATATTGTCTAAACTCTAAATTATAATGTCTTGGCTAACATTAGGAGAGAAAGAGAGAGAGATGGTGGTTAATGTTGGATGATACTTTCGCTTCTATACAATATATTCTCAAAATCCTTTCATTCCATAAAACTCAGCTACCTTTTAACAAAATTTTGCTCCAAGAAAGCAAGCAAACAATCAAACATATTCGTCATTATAAATACTACGAATAAATAAAACTACTATAAATAAAGCAAAATTTTACCGACTGTACTATAGAAAAATGTACTACATTGTTTTTGCAAGTAACTTTAAAAGTTTGCGCATTTAATCTAGATTCCAGAATGGTAATAAGTTCTAAGTGAAGCTAAATGCCCTTTATATCTGCTTGTTTTTTTTTTAAGCTTTACGCTGTATCCCTCACATAGCAAGGCAGGCACAAGGTACCTAGTATTGAGACATTTCATCTCCATTAAGATATTTTCATTCCTCACTTTAATTTAGCAGAGTTTTACTTTACCAGAGCGGAAAAATGAAAATATTTAATATCCTTAAGTGGGAACAGAACCCAAAACCTTTAGCGTTTACAGTCGCACACTTATGCGCCTGCACCAAGACTAATCTCTAAATAATCCGTAGACAAAACATAAAATTACATAGGTAGGTATATGTAGTACGAAAATACTTGCCGTATTTATATAAGGAGGACTATTATATTACCTTAAGCTTATTGATTACATTAGCTTTCCTCCAAAAAGCTTTCGCATCGAAAATAATTTCGTTTAATCCTCTTCGCAGATTAAAGTCCTTACGAATAGAATTTATAAAGGAAAAGTCTAATCTTGTTAGTCTCTTGGACTCTGTTTATACGCTTTTGTATATCTCCTCTATCTACTCCCTAGAACTTTATTCTGTAAGAGCACTTAAAAATTTTAAATTATCTATGACATTTTAAAAAAATAGTAACACTGTGGATGAATAACATTTTTGTCCATATTTCAGATTAAGATTTAAATAAAATTGAACTCTCATTGAGTCTGAGTCTGTTTGTGATTTTAAAATAAGTAAAATAATCGTATTTTCCCAAGTGCATATAGTTACTTATACGATGCTAGTGCACTAACAAACAAAAATTTGCTGTCCGTCTGTGCCTTTATGTTTGCCCGGGCTTATCTGGGGAATAGTTGGACCAATTGTTATGGTACTACTAAAAGATATAGATGTAAATATAGAGATATAATTAAACATTATTAAATACGAAAATTTGTGCAGGCAAAATCAAATAGATTACAAAAGAAAAATAGCAAAAGACTTAAATTTATTTAGTGCACAAATATCCACAGGTAACCATCCATTTCAAAATCATTAATCATGTTCTTAAGCTACACTAAACAAATATTCGTATATTCCAAGAGGGCAAAGTCGCGCGGGGGCGCTAGTATTTCATAAAAAATATACAATATCTCATCTTGACGTACTCGTGGCGTTGTTTAATTGCGTCCAAGACAGAGAATGTAATGGTGGTAAAGCTATGGGACTGTTATAGGCACTAACACCTCAATCTTTATAAATTTAAAAGTAGAGAATAGCCATATATTATGTCAGATTTTATTTCATACACTAACTACATTGAGTCGCAGTATTGCATTATGTTTTAGTAAAAACATCGAAAATTTACAAGTCTCAGTACATAATATGCAAATATGCATTCATTCTTCTTCACATTATTGTCAAAGAAAACATTTTTTGCGTGCCTTCTATTCATATTTCGATAGAAAACAGAAATCTAAAATTTTAGATACGAAAGTTACTTTACAAATTATATTTATGTGAAACAAAAATATTGTTTTCATAAAAATCCGAGAGAAAAAATGTACTACATTTTATTTTAAAATATTCTCCATCATAAGTGGGCTTTGGTTTTCATCATTTTGTATACACACCTGTAAACATTAAAATCCTGTTGGACAACGTCAGAATGACGTCACATAATTAATCATTACACTAATGAGTGTTTGAACAAATTTATTTATTTATTTATGTTAACGTTGTATGCATATAATATAAATGGTTTTCAAAATGCAAAATAAACTATGAATCGTTAATATTAACAATGTAAAGATGTAGAGTCTGTCGTGGCGTATAGGAGTGCGCCTGGAAACGCGATGGTTTTAGGTTCGATATAAATTTGGGAGTATGAAATATTAAATATTTTGTAAAGCGTGGCGTTGAGTTGCGCCACTCGACAGGCAGTGCCTCCGCAACTCAGCCGAAAGAAGGGAATGTCTTGACACTAAGCTCCCTCTGCCAACTCTGTAGGTACAGCGTGAAGCTGAAAAACCAATTGTGGGTCAGAGCAGTTACTTTAAAAACTGTTTTTTTATAATCTGAACATTCGTTAGTATCGTTCAGATTAATAATATTAATAATTCGCCTGATGTTCAAAGTATACACGTTCCCATATATAAAAATAAATAATAAAACAATACGTCGGATGTTCTTTAAGAACGTAACCTACTTTTTAGAGGATAATGTAATTCCCTAACCTTCATTCGCAGTTGGTCCATCCATCTGTGACAAACGAATAGACAACGACCTCTGCTACGACAAATAGTAAAAAAAATATTAATCAAACTCAAAGCGAGCTCTACCTAGTAAGTAAGGAAAGAATTGTTCCTAATTAATTATTCTTAGTAAATTCAGTTTTGGCTTGGGTTCCGTCTTTTAATATTTTTTTCTATATATTACTTGCAGTATAATAGGTACATACATTCAGTATTTGCAGTGCACATTCCGTGTAATATTTTACATACTGTGTGGCGGAACCTAACGCTGCGCTGAAACGGGCACAAAACGCCGCAATAATATTTTTTTTATTCGAAAGATTAACCATCGCGTTGAATCAGGCACAATTATGCTATGATGGAATCACACTTCTAATGTTCAATCAAAGTTGTAATAAAATATTATAATCTCATCATTGACAACGTCTGACCTTTAATTTTTATGATTAATATTTGCATTTTGCTAAATTGCAAGAGCAATAAATCATCCATAAATCTCTTATTAATTAATTAGACTTAGCTTCGCTTCGTCGCATAATTTTAATGTAGATAATATATGTAATACCTATTTTTTTATGAAAAAAAAAGACTAGTAATCCTGTACAAGCAATTGTAATTCATAAAGAGAAACTCTGCCTATATTAAAACTACTAAAATATTTCACTGATATATATAGTATTCCTTACAATATTGCTATTGCAGAAAAAAAACATAATATGTAAAGATAAATCAGTTTGTACATACACCATACTATCAGCTTTTCACATTCTATCAAAAAAACTGTGATGATGACAGAACCCAAAACCGCGTTTTAGCCAGACCGTTAAAACAAAGGTATTTGTAACGCAAAAAAAAACTTTTATCGCTACTTAAAGTCAACATTCCTACAGCAAAAATGTCAAAGCAAATAAAAATAAAATCTTTCCAATATACAGTCAACAAATAAAAATCTCAATAAAATAATCCTTGTAAGAGACGACACTGTACAATTTGAAAAGCAATAAATTACCAACTTAAATATATTACTACTATTACTAGCTGTTACCCGCAACTTTAAGACGTGAAATTTTTGAATTTTCTTGTGCCCATTTTTATAAACCGCTCTCAACTTTGAGATCTTGAATTGCGGTTTTCATTTATAAATTATAATCTATGAATGAAAGATCTCGCTTTTAAAGTCGATCTCAGAGTTGAGATCTGCTCCTGCACCTACTTAAAACCCTAACTTACATGTCAAATTCCAATTTTTAAGTCCATTAGTTTCGCCTGTATGTAACGGAACAGTTTTTTATATATAGATAGAGCACAATGTTTACACAGTGCAGTGCAGTGAAGCGTTGGAGCCTTGAGATGCCTTACTTCCGTATTAGGTATTGACTTAACGTGATCAATACCTTCTGTGATACGAAATGTGCGACTGTATTCGGTTATTTAGTAACATCGTAAATATCATCTTGTTTGTGTAAAATAAATTAAAATAATAATATATTTTAAGTATGTATATTTAAAAAAAATCTACTGTTTTTAAATAAATTATATTATGAATAACAAGTAAAAGTTACGTAAGTATAATTAAATAAGAATATAAATTATAAATATCACTTCCGTTCAAATCACCTATAGAACTCTGAGAAAAAAAAATGTACAATAACTTTTTCTATAAGACACAATAACAATAAATAGGCAAGAGAAAAAAAACAGAAATGACTTTATATAAGAGAAATTAATTATTACCAGGCCGTCAAAGCAGCACATCGATTGTAAAAACGGGAGTAAACTATTGCCAGTTCTCCGTTTTACTAAGGAAACAAACGAGGGCGTTAAGTTCCACCACTCAACATATCATGTCTCGAAAATTGGGCGCTTCGTAGGGAAATCAGGGTCTTATCACCAGGTTTAGTTTGCCTACGCTACATTATTTTTTAAATAACAAAACGCAGGTAAAGAAAAAAATCTTTGAAAGAAAAAAAAACCAAAACTGTAGTAAGAATATACCAAAAATGCACCGAACACAATATCATGCAGATGTATACCTACATGTAAAATTTTCCAAAACCTGTTTGCCAAACGAGTTGAATAACATCAAAACTAGTCTAAAATTTAAGGTGGCTCGCTTGATACGGCTTGTAAAAATACAGAAATTCACATATTCAGCGAAATATTTTTTTATATTTTTGGTATAAAAAAAAATCTTTTATACTTTCGACATAAATATTCGTCGTTAATGACAACTCTTTCTACATTGTGCTATTATTATTTACTAAAGGATAATCTAGGTGTATAGGAGTAATATATATACTTACAACGTCATAAGTGTCATATAGTTACATTATTTACATCTATTTACACAGATTTTTTAACACTTACGAAGAGTACTTAGATTGAAAATAATCATTCCGTATACAAGTATAAGATCCCAACGCTGTCTAAGCTAGGTTAGATAAATGCAGGCTATATATTATTTATAAATAAAAAAAACATTAACACACACGTAATTAAGACTTATAAATTAAAATTATATATGTTTTATTCAATAAATCACTTATTAACAATGGCAAGAAAAACACACATAAAATATTGCATTTTATAATTTTATTCGCGATCAATAGGTAATTATAATAAATTACATATACACTGGTGGTCGCGTGCTCCTCGTATGCCAGGACTTTATAACCATTTCCATCCTACTTCTATTTACTAAGCTGTGGACTGTAGCAATGTCGTCAAAGGGAGCGTAGTGTTGAGACACTCCGCTCCCCACTTTCCAAATTCTAGAGTCAATATCGAGTGGCGGAACTCATGCTCCGTTTTGCCTCGACTCTAGAGCGAAGAAATGAAAATATTAAATACCTATTTCATTTCCACGAGTGCAAATTGAACTCAATACGAGTTGCGTTTTCACTTTACAGACACTCGCTTGTATCCCAACGCCACCACATATAGGATCACTTTGTTGTCCCTCTGTCAAGACCCTTTTTCTCAGGAAGGCATGGAGTTATCAAGCTGAAATTTATATCATACACTCAGATCTACTGTCCCTTGGAACTGGGAAAAAATCATGAGTGCAGTGACCCCCGCGAAGTTAAGTTTGTCAACTTATATAAGATGCACTTTCCGTTGGCCTACAATCCAGAAATTGGTACGGTACCCTCGATGGGCGACGCCAACTGACCAGTCTTTTTTATTACTATAAAATGTTTTTTTCGTAACATTAAAAGTACAGACACTATACAAATATTTTATTATATAATAGACTTATAGATGCTATTAGATTGAAGGGTCGTTATATTTCTTAGAAGACATTTTTGGCACATAATAGCTGTAATATATTTGTGCCGTTGTCAATCCGCCGCCGTGTGTTTACTCTGTGGCGCCAAGAGTTCAATAATAAATGTATAAGCTATATCTCATATATTATATTTATTATCATCATTTTGTATCGCAATATTAATATATATAAATTTTAAGTTCGAGGCCGGTCGTGGCGCGGGGGTACAAGCGTGTGGGTTCGAGTCCCACTCGAGGAAATGAAAATTTAAATATCTTAATTTCATTGTTCTAGTAACTAGGTGCCCGACGTCCCATGTCTTAAGGGGTTAGGAATGTCCTAACACTATGTATGCAGGCTAGTGAGCCTACAATACTACGTACAGGATACAGCTTAACGCAGTATGTAGCACGGTAGACAGAAAGAACCTACTCTAAGACACTTGAGAATATTCCATCTTTGTCAGAAATGGGGATTAAATGGCGGAACTCAACGCCGCACTTTGTCTTATTAGAACGGTAAAAGGAATATAAGTCACTCCTTAATTTAATAAAACACCAAACTATCAATTGTCAGTTGTTTATTTTAAAAAGTCATATTTCACTCGCAGTAACCACGCACGTGTCGGCCACGTATAGCCCAACAGCGTTGGGGGTTATTTTTATATACACAAATCGTCAGCTTATGCGTCATTTAATAACGTTGCGAGCAGCTGATTAAATAAATACTATCAAGTTGTGATGTTTTATTATTTAATAGAAAAAAACAAGCTTTCTCAATTTTGACCGGGATCCATTATCGGAACCTAACGAAACTTTCACCAAATTATCCTTGAGGTGTATCCTTCCCAATAAACAAAGAATCATCAAAATCGGTTTGCGCGACATTGAATTATTCGTCTATTTGTCGCGCACATACCTAATGCAAATTTGAGACTTATGTGATTTTCTCATAGATACCATTATCAGACATGGACCAAAAAAAATGGGACCATTCGGGAAGCTTCACCTTTGAAATAAAAAAAAATTATCAAAATCGGTTCACCCAGTTAAAAGTTATAAGGTAACACATAAAAAAAACCAGTCGAATTGATAACTTCCTTTTCTTACAGAAATCGGTTAAAAAATAGACAAATAAAAGCGACGACCTCCGTCGTGGAGGCGTAACGTCTGACGGTCTGAATGTTACCGCGATGATTGTGAGTTCGATCCTGTGCGGAGAAATTGTTTATTTTAATTTAACCGCTTTAGTTATAAAGAACCTTGTATGTTGTAATATATATTTTTAATTACAAAAACTAGAGTGTTAGCTCAACAGATTAAAATATATTAAATTATTAAGGCTAAGGTCAGTGGTTCAGAGGTCAAGCGAATGTTCTAATACAATAAATAATTTATACTGTCATTCTTATATTACGTATTTTTCGTTTGCTTCGAGTATAGACAGGCATCGTATTTTTGAATTGACTTAATTGATGTATAATTTAATTTGGACAGTTTATTTTTCTTTCGTAGCACTGTTGAAAACTTGATAAGGATTTTGTAGTAGGGGAGCGGTTCTGACAAGCCAGGATGGGGAAAATGAAAACAATTCATTCCCCGAGAGAGGATCAAACTCACGACTAACGCGTTTACAGTCAGATGTGGTCCTATTGCATAATATTTTTGTTTATAGTACCTAAATTAATAAGTATACATAAAATCTACCAAGAACAAATATCTTTGAAATTGTCAAAAAATAAAAAACGGTATTTACACTTGTATCGTCTTCATTACAGAATAAAACATATACAGACTCCACCAAAACCTGACCTAAAGAAAAACCAACCAAATTGGTTGGTTTTTTTTATTGGTGGCTATAAAATCAAACAATATTCAATAGCGTTTTTGTGATTACGTAATAGAGCAATTACCTATACACAATACAACACGTAACACAATGGAGACAAACGTTATAAGCGACCAAAAGGGCGGACGGCCTTGATTGCTCAGCCCGAGTTGCTTTTCATATACAAATAATAAAATTATCTTTATATAGATGTAATATATTGAGATTTAGTTCAACTGGGATAATTTAGTAAGTAAGTAAGTACCATACATAAATGTCATATTTCATTTTTCTTACTATTTTTTTATATAAAAAAACTGTGTGTTTTTTTGTGTAAAATGTAGTAGGAACTATACTGTCACGGGACATAATGTTGACTCGCATCCCACCGAAGAAAAAGTAATATTTAATATTTTCAAACACTCTCTCTGGTAACGAAGAGCTAATGGTAAATGGCAATACAATTTGCAATAAATACCCACCATTATGAGGAAGTGGTGTTTAGAACGTCTTCCACTGTGATTTCCTGAAAAGAAAACAATACATGAATAAATATTACAAACATTTTTTATATACATTAATACATATAATATTAAATATTATTTTTATATTTAAAATATAATATTCAATATTCCACATTAAAAAAAAATAGAAATCTGGCTGTATGAAAATTAAAAAGCAAAAACAAGTTCAATAGTTTATGATTTTGTCAAAATTACTGAACTGAAATTACATCACTATAAAAAATCGTTGCAAAACAGAAGTACTGACAGTCAGGGCACATTCTTCCTGTTAAATTTAAATAGGTCCAAGCTATATCCCTAAATCTATATTATATATTTATTAATAGTTTATTTAATATCTATAGAGAAATTGTATGGTAAAAATTGCTATGAAATTTTATATAGGTTTACACTATTCATTTTCTGTAATCAACCAGTAAAAGGGGCGCCATTAGTTTGAGTCACGCCAACAATCGTGACGCCAGTTTATAATATAAGTTTATATTTTTTTATTTTCATCTTCACGCATCTCTAACATGATTGGAAGTGGAAGAAAATATATTTATAGATATAATATGTCTACTATAACTTAACTTATTTGCTTGATTTTCGACAGTGCGAAGTGGCGAAACTCTACTTAAGCTTAGTATAACGCCTGTAACCTATATGTAAAAAGGCTCTCGGTCTGAATCCCTAACCAATTTCAGTGTTACAAATGGGCCATAAAGGCGCTAATGTAATAATTAATTTAATTGTATAATGTAATAAGTCTCACCAAATTATAAATTTTTAAAATTTGAGTGTATGTACTATTTAGCAGTTAGCCATTTTCTAAGAGAATTATCAAGAATTATCACAGAAATTCAATAAAAAAATTAAAAGAAAGTATCAAATAACGATTTCATAAAAACTAAAAAGAAAGAAAGCAAGCCAAATAGTTTATAAGATAAACACATTACTCTACTTTGCGCGGCGGGTAAAAGGGTAAAGCACCGCCGTATTAACTGTTACTAATATGCCCAACACGTGTGAATAAGAAAATCGTGAGTAAATACTGATTTTATCAAAGTTTTGGATCCCATCTTTTAACGTCATATTTTCATAGAAAATTCATTAATTTTACAATTCTTTCAAAAATCAAACCGCAAGTAAACCAGTTCACATTATTATACACTTAATGTCCGTCAAAACAAGTATTTATCACCAATTCATCAGTAATATATTATAAATAGAATAAGTTTATCAATTATGTAAACAATGGCTACAGTTATATTTATCTTTATGTATGTATCTCCTATAAATTGCTAGATAGACAACGAAGACAATTATTTTTTTTTTATTTTTTAATCATGACTGTATTAAAGCACACTAAGCAGAGAAAACTAACCTAGTTTCAAAAGACATCATTCTGTGGAAAAGGTTTCCGTACATTATATTTCGTGGCGGAACTCAACGCTGTGTTTGCTGCCAGAGCCGACAACTAACGCTTCCAGTTGGACAATGTCTCACTACCTCACGATAGGACTTGAAGTAATTTCTCTGAGGTTTATAGCAAACATCAGATTTTATTATAAGAAATATTTATAAAGACAGGTTCAAATTACATAACAAGTGAAAAGTAATAATAATAAATGATCAATTATAATAATTATAATCACTTAGAAGTGTTGAAATGCAATTGCTTTTTTGCTTCGTATCTGACCCTCGTTATCAGAGCGAGAAAATGAAAATGTTAAAGTTTCAATTCCTCGAGTGGAAATTGAACCCACAACCTGTCATGTTTACATTCACACTCCTTGAACCCACGACTCCCCTCAAATAACTTAATGACGTCAAAATAACAATTTATAAACATTATCAATATTGAAAAGCTTTAAGTAGGCACTTATATAAGACGAAAGAGGTAACGGTACGCGGCAGTTGCGATTCTATCGAAGGAAATAATTATTTTCATTTCTTCGCTCTGGTAATCGGACAAAGCATGGCGTTAAGTTACACCATTCAACAAGCAAAGGCTCGAAAATTTATAGGAAAGTGAGGAATGGAATTCATATAAATACGAGCCTTAACAGTAGGTCTTGTCTTCGAGTGTCTTAAATTTATTTTTTAAGGTAGCAGGTCCAAAAACATTTATAAATACAAATTAAATGATTATCCACATTAATTTATCTATATGGTTTGTAGTTCAACAGTTAATACGACCATTATATCAGCTGATAGGCGTAGCGTGTAAGAATTAATAACTAGACTGTACCAGATTTGGGGGCAGGCAAGTCAATAAATAATATATAAAGGTAAGTTGACAACTATTATTATTTAAAATTTCTAAGCTGATTGCATATCTATTGATCGTGGGTTCGAATCCCAGTCGAATGAATGTATTGTTTTTAATATGGTGTATCCATTCTGGTTCCGGCTGTCTGTCATTATGTTTCGTCACCTTATATGCAATACCTCTAAAAGTGACGAGATAAGAATAAATTAATAATATAATATTATTAGAAACATTTGTCATTGTTTCATTAGAATTAGAAACTATTCAATCGAATTCAAGTTATTTATTTACTTCTAAAGTTAATAAGAAATAAGCAAAGCTATTATTATAATATATTCACTAATTATAGTAGAAGCAAACATAATAATTATAAGCAATAATATATTAGGTACAATTACCGCAATTCTTATAATTTCGTGTAGATATTAACTTTTATGTCCGCGGCATTGAAAATTCAGCAGAAAAAGAGGAACGGAAGTGTCTCAATGAGAACAAAGTATCTTAACACTAGGTTCCCAGGTTCCCTCTGCCTACACTGCTATGTGTGGGATATAGCGCGATGAGTTATAAAAAAACTTGTATGTTTTACAGAACATTATAAGTTAGAAAACATCAAGAATATTCTTTTAAAGAAATTGTTTATAAAAAACTGAGAATGGTATGAAAGAAATCCCTTAAGAATTCTCAGAGGAAGGCCAAGTAGGGAACAAAAGATTTCTTACACTATATTTGTTTCAGAATCTCAAGACGGAACTTATCTACAAAACAATGAATGTAACGAAACAAAAGTGTCATAATACTAGAAAAAACTTGCAATGTGCGAGAAAACTGAAAAAATTGCATACGAAATTATAAGCACAATGGATAATGCACAAAATATTTAAGTTTGTAATATTTTTTTCTTTAGCTACAGCTGTGTCGCGTAAGCAGGTGAGTCGAGATAAACTTACATAAGACACTCCGTTTACAGTCAAATGCTATGTTAGTACGCCATAATTACATATTTAGGAAGAAATAAATTTATTTATTTTTAGCTTCACGTTGTATCCCGCATGCAGTAGAGTAGGCAGAGGGAACGAGTGTTAAAACACTCTGCTCCCCACTTTTTTATTTATTAAGTGTTGAGTGGATGAATTCAAAGCCGCGCTTTACATCGACACCAGAGCGAAGAAATGAAAATATTGAATATCTCATTACCTCGAGCGAAAATCGAACCTACGACCTGACACGTTACACGCTTAAACCATTGCTTATACTACTCCACGACTGGCCTCAATAATATCCAAAATAACTTATTGAGTAACAAAATCCATCGCTATTAGTTATTTATTTTATTTTCTTGCCAAAAACAGTATAGCGCCGTCCTCTATAAGGTCAAATTAAATGGCTCTATAAGTTGGTCAATGGCAATGTCCGATTGATAACGAATTGTGAAAAATTATGATAATATTTCAGCCTTCGCTGACGTGTGGGCGATAAGAAGAAAAATTTAATGTTTCCATTATGTAAATACATTGGCATCGGCCTTCGGGCACGTTTGTAAGATTACTACCCTTAAAACAAGCTTAGAGTTAAGTTTTTAATATCAACTGCTAATGTGTTGGTAAAATTCAAAGAATTAAACAAATAATTATTTAAAGAAATATTTATTAAAGTATTGTTTTAAGTGAAATGGTAAGATTCTCCTTATACCAATTTTACGGCCATTTTACGGGACAGAATTAAACCTACAACCATCGCTACAGTTGATTAGATGCTATCCTACTGAAACAGGACTATCTCAAATATTTATTTTATTGACATTTACATACATTGTAAATAATATTTAAAATCTTCATGGCTGTGTCTAATTCAGATGAAATTATACGATAATAATAACGTTTTATAGGTGGTGATTTATTTCTAATATATTTATTTATTAGTTTTAAATCACCATCTATAACTACGACTTAAGAGATGACATCTCCGACCTTGACAAGAATATTATAAATAGTCAATTAAGTAAATAAAAAAAAAGTCCACATATTTTTACCTTTTTTTTAATTAAGTTAATAAACTTTTATTACCTTATTATGTAAGCTTTCTTGTTTTAACTATAAAGCTATAACCACTCCGACCACAAACAATGGAAAATAATAACGAAATTTTATTAAAAAGTAAAATATGTCCAGCCATTGACCGATATGACATAAATAGATATTACCTTGCATTATATCTTTCATTTTATATATTATCAGTTAAATTCGTTTTTTATACGTTAAGTAAAAATTAAACTCACGTGACAATTATCTAGATAATTAAAAATCAACAATTATTATCTGTGAAATGTAATCCCGGGTTATAACTTTATATCTCGCCTATGGATTTAAACTCGTGTTCATTAAACATTGTCAAAATGTATTAATTAAAAAAAACAGTATGGGTCAGTTTTCATAAGAACCCTATAAAGAGTAATATACCTACATAGTTAAAATTTTTAGTATATCAGAATTCAGAACCAAATCTATACATTATTTACTTACCTTAGTAAAAGTCCAATTATCTTAAATAGCTATATAATCAAAAAAATAAACAAAAAGTACCTACCTATATTGTTAGTTTACAAACTCAATTATGGAATACTCTTGGGCCAGTTCTCATTTAGAAGAAGTTTTAGCTAAGAACATGTAATGTTAGAAGCTCCAAGAGCGCCGTCTGAGATGGTTTGGCCACATTACGCGCCGGCCTAAGAACTATGTCGGATGCAAGTGCCTTGCTATATCAGTTCCTGGGGTGAGACCTCCCGGACGCTCAAGGAAGCGCTGGTTGGATGTCGTGATGCAGGACATGAGAGCCAATGGTCTAACCACCGAGGACGCAAAAGACCGTGCAAAGTGGAGTAGGTTGAGTAGGAGAGCAGACCCTGGCAATAGCCGGGATTAACGCCAAGAGGAAGAAAAAGAAGATGTAATGTTAGAAGCTATCATGTCGCGAACGCTGTGTTTGTTGCATTAGCCGAGGCAAGGTCAATACGATATCGAATCAAGCTCCAGATACAACTATCTTATCAGGGGGAGAAATCTCACATAATTACCATAAAATGACGTACATTTACTGACGTACTTACAAAACATGTAATTTTTTGTATATTCTTTTTTTTTGTTTTTCGCTGTTCCCTAGCGGGGTAGTAGTTTTAATAGTGTAAGGTTCAATGGCAGACGAAATTATGTTTAAATAGAAAATATGTTCATTTTCGAGTTCTCCTTGAGGAAAATGCTGTAATGATATTTAATGATAGAATAATACTAAAGTCGACATAATTATGTGACTGTTAATTATATATATTTATATATATAGTAGCTAGTTAAAAATATAATAAAATATCAATCGACAGTTTACATCCACATGTTTTCTTACTTTTATTCTGATATCGCTATAGCCTTCACTCAAATATATGTAGGTCCAAGTGATATAATTAATCTTATTTATGACTTAGAAAGAAAGGAATGTCTACTTTTCTTTTGTTTTTTTTTTAATTAGAAAATTGCACAAATCAGTTAAGCTAATTAATAATATATAAATTATACTTGATAATTATATGTTAAAAGTTTGCGACGTTGATTTCCGCCATTCAACACGAAATATCTCGAAGGTTCGGCAGAAATTGAGGAGCGGAGTGTTTTAACACAAAGTTTCCTCTGCCTACCCTACTCTACTTCAAAATAAAACATTTGACGTATATAATATATACACATTTACATCTGTGGCACAGCATAGCCACTTCCGACGAGCGAGTAATCGGCGAAAGTTGTCAGGAGCGGGTGAAAGTTATCGAACGTAATCGACGGCACCGGAAGAAAGCCGTTTGTTCCCTTGCTTAGATTAAATCCTGGCCTCGTATTAGTCATGCAGAATTATTTTATATTGAATTGATGATTATAATAACTAATTAGGTATAAGTAGGTATATTGTGGAACTGACTGATAAATAAACTCATTTTATTTAGTTTGTTTCAATTTGTCAGTCAAGCACTTTTCTTGAATTCTGCATTTATCTCTTAATGTTACTGTACTTTTCATATTTTGTAAAATTTGTGCTAGGTATTTTATAAACAACACCTTAATGCATTTAAAAAAACTTTCATTAATTTAAATTAAAGTCAAATAGATATAGTAAGCACTTTTGAATCATTGAATAAACATAAAGCTACCACCAGCTTGGAATGTAGTTCTGCTGAGTAGAGCTGGCAAGAACTCAACTTAAAAGTTACTTTGTCAATATCAATAGTAGAATTCAATTATTACATGGACTGGCAGCTATTCTGTGTGACATTCATTCGATACCAATTCCAAACATTTTTATCCTGTAACTGTTCACTTTTACGTATTTCAGGCCAAATTTGATAAAAAATGTTTTTTTTTTTTTAATTATTATATTTTGTAGTTTAACAGCATCTTTTATCATATGTAATATAAATTTATGACAATAATAAAGTAAAATATTTTTTAAATAAATATTTAACATATTTACATATATGTATGTATCTTAGTAGTTTATACAGACCAAGTAATTTGTTTGTCTATTGGCTTATAAGTCTTATTCAGCCTTGTAGACAGCTTGGTTTTCCTTTAAAATTAGAAAACCAGCTCCTAAATATATTATTTTTCTTATTTTATATATACAAAGTATAATTTTACATTTTTCTTCGTCAAGTAATGATTATGTAATAAATCAATTGTAATACTAACTATTACAATTGATTTCTTACTTCAAGTTGTGATTATTGTGTATTTTTAATTTGTTTTTAAATCTTATTATTAATACATATGATACTATTGGAAAAATTATAATTTTTAACCAACTTCTGTAAGAAAAGGAGGTTATCAATTTGATTCAATGTATTTTTTTTATGGTTGTTAACTCATAACTTTTGACTGGGCGACAATTTTGATATTTTTTTTATTTGAAAGGTGAAGCTTCCCGAGTGGTGCAATTTTTTTGGTCCATGTCTGACAATGGTATCTGTGAGAAAATCACATAAGTCTGAAATTTGCATTAGGTATGTGCGCGACAAATAGACGAATAAGTCAATGTCACGCCAACCGATTTTGATGATTCTTTTTTATTTGAAAGAATACACTTCAAGGATAATTTGGTGAAAGTTCGGTTAGGTTCCGATTATGGGATCTGGTCATAATTGAGAAAGTTGTGTTTTTTTTGGTAAAAAATTTATTATTATACTGTAATAGTTACAAGCAAAAACTTTTTAAATTGATTTCAAAAGTGAGATTCCTGATCGTTGCATTTATTTTCAACCAACCTTAAGAGGATGTTCTCATTTTCAAGCAACTCCGAAAATACTTTTTATTTATGTTTTTGTCAATATACCAAAATTTTACTTTGCACAAAAATAATACCTAATTAAATGAAGTTTTACATAGGACATCCACAACCACTCGTTGACAACCATTACCACCACCATCACCACTCGTTTAAGAAGCATAATTTTAAGATCTGCCCATCACGTAAGATCGTAAAATGAATTAATTTTTAACAAAAAGAAAAACCGACTTCTAGCAACAAACTAAAAAGTGAAAAATAATTTTACAAAGACTTCATAATTTTGAAGTCGGTGTCAAGCTAATGCTACAACAACCTTACAACAATATCTAATTACTATGCCTGTTTGATTTACTTGGCACCAGCTTCAAAATTATAAAGTCTTTGTAAAATTATTTTTCATTTTTTAGTTCGTTGTTAGAAGTCGGTTTTCCTTTTTGTGAAAAATTTATTTATTTGTTTTCCACTTTCTGCCAAAATTGCATCTGCAAAATTGTGTGCGTGATGGAGTTCAACGTGCATCTTGTCTTGGCATGCTTCATAGCCACAAGTAGGATTTGAACTCGCAACCATCATATTTACTGTCAAATCCTGTCCCACTATGCCACAAAGGCCTCATAATATGATCTTAATTTTCACAAGTAATTGCATTAATTGTAAAAATTCAATTATTACAAAGTTAAATACATTTCATTTTATCTTGTATCTGAGATATCTGTGTTTGTTGTTCATGATAATAAGTGCAATGTCAGACATTGATGACACTGATTAATTTTCTGAGACATCATAATCAGTCATATAAGATAATGTAATTTATCTTTTTATTTGCAGTATTAATTCACTTCATTTCCCACACTATACAATTTTCTAGATATTATGTGTTAAGTGACGAAAATTAACTATGTACTTAGTTTAGAGCAAAGAAATTTGAATAATTCATATTCCCTAACTGATAATCAAACCCATAATTGTGTTTATAGTCAAATGAAAAGTTGAATGCTTTTCACTAAGGCATTAATGACTCTTTGTATTGCAACAAGACAATAGCTCACAACCTTATTATCATACTTAAATAAGACAGTTTTATGTTATGTAAATGTATCAGAACACAACTGTATAAAACTAAATTCAAATATATATTTAGTTTTACATCGTTATTTTTAAGATACCTACTCCTCCAAAAGTTTAACTTTTATTAATATACATAAAAGTGATATTATATGAACTTACCTTCATATTGTTTTTGTCAAAGTACAACCAACATACCAGCATTTTTTAGGCGACACACATAAAGAAAATAACATTAAATACTTATTTACGTTAACACTCTAAACATTTGCTTTCATAAATATAACAAGTAAAATTAATTAAATAATTTCTAAAACACACACACTACACAAATAACACAAAAATTACACCTGGCGGATGTTTTCCACAAAACGTACACAAATAAAACACCTCCGTGGAAACACTGGAAACTACTTGCGAAACGATATGTCAATCGACGCCAAATTATCTAAAATGTATTAACAAAAACTATAAATATACAACACAAATCAGGATCTTATCGCAATAGGAGAAAAAGTAATGTATTTAAATAAGATAATGTTAACGCTTACGAATAAATAGATTTGCTTGCGTATTGTTACAGAGCGAACAAGCAGCCACGACACGAATGTATCGACAACTGGAAATAAAACCAGTTTTACCAACCAAATATGTAATACGTACTGAGCTACTGACGTTTAAATGACAGATGACAGCTAAGAAGTTGGCAGTAGAAAAAAATATATATATACCATTGTGTTTAAAGTTGGTCTTTATAAGCTAACAAATATATTTTAAATAAATATTATATAAATTACAAATATGAGTTATAAGCATATAAGTTACTCATATATTATATGTAAAAAACAAAATAACTTAAATTAATATCTTAATTTCTTTCATTTTTTTATAACAAGTTAAATAAAGATATTCCTTTATCATTTATATAAAAACGTACATACTATTTCCTTCTTTAGATTAAGAAATAGCATAGAGATCCTAACAGGAAAAGGAGAGAAAGACTGAGGAGTTAAATTATGATGATAATGATAAATTATTTGAAACCGAAATACAGCGATGTACTTTAAGTACATCATTTAAACAGACAACAAATGGTCGAATACTTATACCTTTTATCTATATCATAATTCGTTTGACGAAATTCGAGCGCTTGTTAAAGGATTAAATAAAACTACACAAATATTATTTGATTATAAGTTTCTTTTAAATTTAAAAGCAATTTAAAACATATTACACAACATGAAAGTAGGTAACAATAAAAGGTAGCTACAACTACAGCCTGACTAACGTTAAATTATGAAGATCACAATATACTTACACAATGATAAAAATAAAAATATGAAGATAAAAATATGAAATATGAAGAAAAAAGATACCAAATTTATAAAAACATAATTTTACTAGCCGTAGTAAAACCTACCTTGCACTCTTGTATGATACAATATACCTCCTGTTTACACAGCTGAAAAACTTCAGTTCACTTGTATGACACGTTACAATCATAAGCTGGAAGCTATACGCAACATGTACACTTATAGCTTCCAGTTGAGAATCATAGAAATATTGCTAAACTGGCATGATTGAAAGGGATTCTTTCCATCTGACACACAAACTGCATTAGATGTTGGACATCAAGTTATAACTATAACAAGCTTGATTTAAAAATTTTTGATTGTCATAAGCTAGAGACTAAATAAATAGACAGTGTAAATCTTAGGGTTGACCATAAAGCATGTTGATTAAAATTAAAATACAAAACATGTGCGGCGTTGAGTTCTGTCACTTAACACGCAATGCCTCCAGAATTCAGCAAAAAGTGGGGAATGGAGTGTCTTGCTACCCTGCTGTCCTATCCTATCCTGCTGTGTGCGGTATTTTGAAATGCAAAACCAAATACATATGAGCAAAACTTTATTTTTTTTCTAAATGCACCTACATATTCACATGAATATACAATTTTTATAAATGTCCTACTTATTATATAAGTATGCAATTGGAAGAATCCAACAAATAATTCTAACATATACAGAATATATAACATCCTGCGAAAGTCATTAATAAATAAAAAAAAGCATATCCCATATATTTACATTTACAATTCACAAGTAACATAATCAGTCTTACATTTTATTTAAGAGTAGTATACTTCCAGGTGAACTAAATGGTCCAAGTCGAGATTTAATATCTACAGCTCGTACTGCAAAGTAATATTTGTATCCTGCCATGAATTGTGTTAAAGTGCAGGCCATTGGTAAAGGCAAAGCCTTGACGTCACCAATTTTCTTCCACAATGAAGTACTTGGGGGTGAAGAAGTTTCTTGATAAGCGTACAATTGATAACTAGCTATTTCTTCATGGTTTTCTTCTTGGTAACCATCTATTTTCCAGGAAATTACTATGCCATTCTCCACTTTGGATAGTTTTAGTTCAGGTGCGGGTGGTAAAGCTTTCCAATTCAGAGGCAGATACTGTTTCGTAGAATCTGGTAAAGGTGCTGGATGTTTTGGTGCAATCCTTGGAAGTCTCACAGAGTTGCATTTTTGTACTGCACCTGGACCTCGTAATCTAGGAACTGAAATACATTAGTTCATTAGTGAATATTCTTATAATAAAAATTATTTTAAGCAGTAGTGATTTTAATATTTAAAAGTTTTAAATATAGATATCATAAATAATAATAAAAAGAGAAAATACCAATAACAATAGAAAATTTCTAAGCTATATTTTGTTTGTTAAGATGTTAAAATGTTCACAACATACCATGAGGTGGTACTTGCTTTAACATAATAGTCTGTCCTGGCCTGACCGGGTTCTGCGAACCACTTATAGGTATATACACTTTTCTGGGATTATTCGCTGTATTTACAAATTGAGGTCTCTGGGACGTCAATAATGATTGCTGCGGAACTAATCTGACTGGAGGCGCTATGTTACGCGGCACCACTTTCGAAGGAGGTTCGTCATCTGTTAGGTCTACAGTAATAGAATTGCCTTGCTGCATTTTGTTAAATGACCGTTTTTCTGGTTTAATAGACGGTGGAGAACTTCTTAAACCATTTGATACTTGGGGTTTAGTTGCAAGAGGAGATGTTATTTGTTTCATATTAGTAGCTGCACTATTAATTGCTGGAACCAATCTTGGTACAGGTATTTGCTGATCATCTGTACTATTAGTAGGTCCTTTCAGTGTTTTGGGACTTTGGCTTTTAAGTTTAGCAGGATTATGTGAATTATTTGGAAATTTATTGCTTGGCCTCTTCCTTGCGATCGGCGTTTCTATCATCAACACTTGCATGCCAACAGAACGCGTTATTTTTAACGGAGCAATAGCTTGTCCAGTATTTTTCTTCTGTTCTTCTTGGATAGATTTCAAGACTACTTGTAAATCGCGGTTTTGTTTCAAAAGAGTGTTCGTTTTTTTCTTATAATCGTCTATATTTTGTGTCATAGCCTTCAGTTGTAGATTCATTTCACTCAAATTACTTCGATCAATAACACTTTCTACAATTTTAAGCACACAAAACTCTTCTAATTCATCTCTTGTCATTTCCGCAAAATTCCTTTTACGTGACTTAAGGAAATTAACTGGTAAAAGGGGTTTCGGGGAAAAAGGTTTCTGTTCAGTTTGTTCGATATTTTCGTCCAACTGTTTATCTTTCTCATTTGTTTCTTTTACTGTTTCATTATCAACTTTCGATTCCTGCGAGAGCTCTGAAAATAATAAATAAATATAAAGTTAAAATTGATATATAAGAAAATTAATACAGGCTCCAATTTGAATAGGTAATAATGTATAGAAAATAATTACGTACTATCGTTGTAATGATTTGATCAGCATCATTATAATTAATCATAAAAATAATATAAGATTAAACTGTTCAATAAATAAATATATGTAACAAAAGTATCAAACATCATTTAAAAAATAATTGTTTTTTATTACATCGTAAAAAGATATTAGTATATATTGTAAGCTACTATCAATAATTTATACCATAAACTTTTTCAAATAAATACATACCTTCACTACTTTCATCAACATTCATAGTAATATCACTTTCATTTTCTGTAGTTAGATCCTTTGATTCTCCATCCTGAGGTATATCAGTGTCAGGTGTGACTAAACTATCATTTTTATTGGTATCAATAGGAGTTTCTTCATCAATTAACATGATATCATCATCGTCTTCTATACTTATGCATTGTTTTTTCATTGTTTCATCGGATTCTTTATTTTCAGATACTACTTCAGGCACTTGCTCTTCATCATCATCAGATAAAATATCGAGAGTGTTAGATAATTTGCTTAAATGTAAAAGCGGTTTCTTTTTTTTTAAGTTGATTATTTTTTTAACAGTAACTTCTGGATCTACTGTTTTACTTGACTTATTATCGAGTTCTTTATCTTGTACTAAATTTGACATACTATCTTTTAAATTTCCTTTATTTGCATGTTCATCATTATTTATGAATTCTAAAGTTTTGTTTGCTAGGTTCTCTTCTTCGATGTTTTCCATATTAGTATTTATTGCGTTATTTTCATCGCATGTTGAGTTTTCAGAAATAACAATTTTCTCTGGTTTTTTAGTTTCTTTTCCTACATCACTCATTTTTTCGTCCATCACAGTTATACATTCATCATCTTTTTCATCAGCTATGTCTATTACTTCATCATTCTTTACACTGCTACTAGTTTTTTGATTTGACTCATCATCCATATCTTCTTCTAAATCAAAGATTTCATCGTTTTTACTTTCAGATTGTATTTCATCTTGTACAGGACTATCCTTTACATTTTCAATATTATCTGTAATATTTTCTTCCTCCTTATCATCTTTACTTGTGTCTTTTTCAAGTACATTCTCATTTATTTCCTTAACATTCTTTACTCTCATGGTAAATTCTGTGTCAGTAACGTCTGGCTTATCTGATTTACTTTTTTCTTCACTTGTTTCAGTTTGCAATTCTATTTCGTGTGACTTTGTATATGTATTTAAATCTTCTTGAACATCTGTGTTATTTTCATTTTCCTTGTTGCTGTCGAAGTCATCGACTTTATCGGCCACTTCTTTATTACCAATGACTACATTAGAAAAATCTTCATTGCTGTCTTTATCTGCGCTGTTTTTATTTTGAGCATTATCATTATCTTTATTACCATTTACTACATTTTCATCCTTTTCTAACACTTCAATATCTGTCAAATTCTCTTTATCATTACTTATGGTAATGAATTCTGTAATACTTGAAATGTCGGTTTTAATTTTGTCTGTAACATCATTGTTAATAATTTTCGTATCTAAGGAAAGTGATTCTTGTTCAATAACTGACATGTTACTTCGAATATCAATATCTGGATCAGTTTTAAGAATTAATTGCATTGTTCAGCATTTCACTTATCTTCTTAGCAGCAAAGGAAAGTTCCTGAAAATTAAAATGTAACATTTTGTAATATCGTAGCACTGTATGAGTTGTAAAATTATTTGAATATAATGTTACAAAGAATAAGCCACTGTAAACGCGACTGGTTGTGAATTCGATCACGACTTGAGAATATGAAATGCCTTAGTTATATAGTTTGGCGGACTATTTGCCACTGCAACATACCCAAGATAAGTGAAATAAAAGACAATTAGAATCCATTTGTCGCTTACATTGATGTCTTAAAATAATAAATTAAAAAGTAAGTCTCCATACAATCACTGATTATATTATAGACTATAGCGTAATCGCCACGTTATAAACTCTTACTATTCCGATTAACGCCAACGGTGGATACGCCTTCGAAATATCGAATCGGTATGAAATCATAAAACGAATCATCTAGTCTCATCCTCTTTGATCATTACATAAGTATATTATTAAATATCTTTACGAACAGACATTTTATTAGCCCAAAATTCAATTATGTTGAAGAGCTAGAGAACCAGCAAAACAAATTCTCTACATTAATACTAAAGGCCCTGTAAACTGTAAGTCTTGTAAATCTGTCTGTAAATGTTCACCTCTCAATTTAAAAGAAAATCGTTATAACACCTACTTGTTGAAAGCAATGAAATTATATAAATGTCAAATGAAGTAATTATGAACGTATTAGGGCCATCGCTGCGCTCTGAACACTTCTCCCACCCTAGCCGCTGTCATCTACCTTTTTATACATGCCCTACAAAAAGCCTCATGGTCATGTGACCCTCTGCCAATATCAACGATACTGTTCTCTCAAAGGTAAACTATAAAGATCTAAGGTCTCCTATTCAACACGATTGTATGTAATTTATTTAAATTTAAATAATCAATCGTCATCAATTAATTATTAATTAAATGCAAGTGAGATAGCGAACTAAAGTTATGAAGCCACCGAAAATAAAAAACAACATTAATATTTCCAAGTAAGAGGAATTTTCGAGAAATTCCTTCATATCTCAGCTGCCTTAAAATAAATTTATGGGAAAAATAGGTCATCATGTAGATAATAGTTTAAATATGTTTGTTTTATTCCACTCTCTACAACTATGCTATTTTGAAAGTATTCCGAAATTTCGTCCCGAAAATAAAATCGATGTTTACGGTCCTCACAAAATGTCACGATAATTGATTGTAAAATGTGGCCGAACATCGACGAGTACTTTTGCCGAAGCTGAAAGCTTTTCTTCTTTGCTTAATCTTTAAAATATGTTTTAATTTATTCATTCATAATTTATGAGCTGATACTTTAAATATTTTTTATCCTTTGTCATATCACTCTCTTAAACTCTATATATTCTGCTACCAAAGTAGTTATTAATTGGTCAAAAACATTAATTAAGACCCAATAAGTAGCAAGTCAAGAGTAAGTAATCTTATAAACCCCAAACTTAATTTATTTGAAATTAAATTTGTATAAATCTTTAAGGCCAGCTTGTTGGCTTTACAATTATTAATTTTGTGTTGTCATACTTTGTATTCTTTTTTAATATTTAACTATTTTTTTTGCTAATTTCTTCTACTTTCCCATAAAACTTCTTTTTAAACCGGATATATCATTGAAAAACCTTGACAGTTTTGTATCTTTTTATTAATTTCGAAGTAACAAATTTATGTTTTTGTACACAGTTTTAACTACTCTATAAAAGCCTAATACGATTAAATTTTTTTTCCCAAAAATGAAAGTTTTTTTTAAAGAAAAAAAATAACAAAATTATCGTTGTAAAATAAAACGCCATTTGTTAAGGACGATGCACGCACACATAAACCTATCAAAGGGACACTCGCACACGCCTAATTCCGAAATCAAGCCGTAGATATTGGCAATAAAGTTGTAAGTTGTAAAGTTTAACTTTAGTATTTTTGTACTAGTAAGTGTTTACGTTATTGGTATCTATCCGTAACTCCGTCACACGAAATAAATGTATTGATAAACATCGTAAAAGGACCGCTGACGCTTCCCCCCTAAATAATACAACATGGTAAACTAAACGTAATAATAGAATTAAAAGTAAAGTTTAATAATCTGATAATGTTAACTAAAAACAAAAATTTCATAAAAATAATGAAAAAAAAAACTAATTATTTATTATTAATCCTCACACGTTTTCATTAATTATCCATATACTTATACAAAAAAAAAGTTAAAAAAGATTAATTCGAAAGATAATTAAAATGACAGCGCAAAAAAACATGCTTCAGAAACGTCAAAAATACATAACAAGTAACAACTGTTATCGTAAAACAACATGGCGGCCGGGCCGATAAAACCACACATATGGGAATAAATTCCGCATTCGTTGGCGTAGAGCTGTACTCTCGTCAGTCTTTTGGGGGCGAAACCTGCCAAGTCCATTATCTTACTTAACCCATAGGTGCCATAACGTATAGAAGAGAGATAGAATTATAGAATACCAGAAATAAGATGAATGTGGAAAGGACCAGAATGGTCTAGCATCGAATGCGGGACAAAAGACTGAAAAAAACCATTGATAACTATTTTTGGAAATACGTAGTTTAAGCAATTTTAATTCTAAACGTCAAGGCCGATGTTGCCAAATTCTTAAGATGACGTTTTTGATAAATGTGCATAATTCTATTTTGATTTATTGAATTATAGTCAAGAATAATGTTTTTGATAAATTTACTGGTTTATTTCGCGGTTTAGTAATATGGCTGCGAAATAAATTCCAACAAACATGTAACTTAAAAAAAATATTGAAATACCTAATTTAGATTTTTTTTCTTAAATATGATATCTTAAAATCTATCTATTAATTATTGCATATAATCTTTTAACAATAGCAAAAATTGTTAAAATGTAAAAAAAAAAACTAAAAATAATCAAATCCAAAAAAAATGTACCCACTATTACTAAGAAAAAAAAACAAGAAAAAAAACCGCAATAATCATTGTCAAACTCCTTTTAAAGAGTATACTACAAACTGAATGTAAAATATACATCATAAATTTACCGGAAATCCAACAAATTCGTCAATATGTGTCACTCAAGAACGAAGAAGAAAGAATGAGAAGATACGATAATCGCGATGTACAAACGCTCCGTAACGCGATTCAAACCGTACTGACAGGCAGAAGGAGAGAGAAGAAAATGGCCGCCGCGCAAGTCGCCGCGCGTAGCGAGAATATGAACTACATTATACAGAGAAAATGTAGTACAGAGACATCGGTTTCGCCATACCGGAATATTTGTGATCAGGCGAGAGCAGGACGCACGCTAAAGTAGCGCATGCGACAGAGAGAGACGGCAAAAATTGTAGCCTTATCAGAATTTATTTATTTAGAGCTTTACTTCACTACTCTGTGCGTAAAGCGTAGTCGTTCTGGCGATATCTACATATGAGTCGACGCAGTTAACGAGAACTCATTCTCTTATTATTCTACTATTTGATGTGCCATCTCTACCATATAAATTAATATAAATGATGCGGTACCAGATGTACTGTTGAGAATGAAGAACATTGTAAGAAATTTCTTTAGATTTTTAATTATTCTAGAAGAATAAACAACAATATTCTTATTCTTAGCAAAGAATTTGTACAATATAACGAAATAATAAAAACATGGTAAAATGTGCGTATTTCATTATTGAGATCACGCGGCGTTGCCGTTTCGTACAGCACGGGGCAACGTCGAGTGGGCTGCATCATGCTAGACTCGATGCGAAACTGCCCGAAGAAGGCCGAAAACTGCCGATACACGCCTAGTCAGGTCATACCCAAACGTCATCTCACTAAAATAGATATTTACTGGTAGCAGACTGATATTATTGTAACTTCAGATTCTACTTCTGTTCAAAATGAAGACATTCTGATAGAAAGTAAAACATAAACAATCAACTTTATCCAACTTACTAGCTTACTATTCTGATGATGGCACTAATACCCTTTGTACTCAAACGATTAAAGTATAATTCATATTTAGTAATTTTACGTTATAAGACATTATGAATTTAGTTTGAAGACGGTAACCCCAAAAATATACAGACAACTATTTTTAAAATAAACAAGAAATCCTTGATCGTTGATTTGTATTATCATCATCACATCGATAACTAAAAAGTTAATGTCTTAGTTATTACAAAATAACTCTTAATCATACAACCATATTAAATAATTAAACTAAACTTTTACATTCATACAGTACACTCCGTCACTAGAAGTGAACAAAACTTTATCCATGAAATCTATTGCTGCTTTTACTCAACAGTTTTGTAAGAGCTTCCTTTATTTTACGCAATGAACAAGAAACAGGTGTATAAAATGGATGGACATGGAATAATATAAAGAATACGAAACCCCCTTAGTCATTGACTGTACTTTTTAGAGCAGATGATAAAAAAAATAAAAATGAAAGGTTAAAAAATGTCATCATGCATAATTTAGAAGTAGTTATGATTTTATGTGAAATCTATAGTAATTTTTGCCTGAAATAATAGTTTTATATCATATTGACTGATTTAAATATTTACAAATATACGAAACGAAGAAAGATTTTGCGTCGGACGTACAGCATGAAGTACGATAGAAATCAAAATGGCGGACGATGTTATGAAGGTTAAATATTTTGTGGAACTTTTTTTAGTTTGGGCTAAAATTAAGTATGTTAATAATAAATATAATAATCTCGTCTAGATAACAAATATTTTATCTGAAATACTATAAAAGTGTAAAGAGAAGCCTAATTACTGCTTATGACATAACAAAGTAAATATTTAATAAAATTTAGTTGCAGCAGATTTGATAATGTGAGTATTAGAGTTGAAAGAAGAGAAAGAGTATCTAACTTATGCTCTCAAGGGAAAAGGTCATATAATTTAAATGAACTCCAAATAGAAGATGAACTGCTATAAACACTAATATCAATGAGTATTATTTGATATTTGTTTGTCTTTCTATTATACTCATACACATTCTGTGTGAGCTAAGCATCATTATCACAGCTCAATAGAAGTGTGTGGCTGGCGCGGCACGTCACGCCAGCAACGCCGCATTCGCCAGGTTGGAAACAAAATGCGACGTTGCCGCTCTTAGCTCTCGAGAGGCAGATATATGTAGGAACGGCGATCGTTGTTGGTTATATAGGTACGTAATGTTCTTGACAACCTGTCATTTTGTATTTATTTATCCAATATATTCAATGTAGAGTTGAAATTTTGTTACAAAAAGGATTTAGACAAGACATAATAAAAGTATTATTAGCTACATGACAATTCAGGTCAATAACCTGTTCATGGGAAATATGACTTAAATGGTTAGTCTTAAAATGCTGTCACGATTCATAAGAATTCGTCAGAAGTTCCAATGAAAGGAGAAGAGAAGGGTTTCTTTGGAATAATATAAATGGGCAGACATAAAAAATTTAAGTAGGAGAAATACATTATCGTTATGTATAAAAATATTTTTGATGCGAAAACTGAACAGAGTTCGAAGAATTGCTAAAACTTTACTAAATGTGAAATATTCATATCATAAATTTGTAGAGTATAAACGAAAGACCGAGGCCTGAAAAAAACCAAAGTCATTAGTTACGATACTTACCAATGTCCTGCAGAGGAGTTGAAAAGTTTGTATTTCTCCTAGTGTGTTAAATTCGCCAGATTCCACCCGAAGCCGCGCTCGAAGTACCTCAGGAGAGACAGAGTAATCGAATGCTTTGCCGTGCGCCAGTACCGAGCGGAACCGCCCGCCGCCATTTTGTTGTCGCCCGCCTCACGAGTCGGAAGAGACAAGTATCACTGTCTCCCTCTTTATAAACAGCAATAATTATTTATAAATCCTTCTTTCAAATTCTAGATATCTTCTTTCTCAAAGAGTACTAGATATCTATGACCTTAATATGTCATATCCATTACATTATGATGACATAGGTTAGGTTATTAATTGACGTAAGCGCTTTCAATTGTTTCTCTAGGTTCCTATGTAAATATTACTTTTTTCTTATTACTGGCCAAAATTATATATTTTTAATCATTGTACCCTTCACCTAAGACAAGGTTTGTCAATTTTTGTTCAATTCTTGGATTAATAACAATGATTTCACTTAGGTAATGTCTGTTTTATAACATACTATACATATTCTTTATTTTATCTTAAATTTGTGAAGGAAAATTATATATTTTAATTTTGAGATATTTGTTTCTCAATTTACCCATATAAAATATTACTATCATTTTGACAATATTGACCTACCATTAATTTGTAGCGCCATCTGTGTATTTATGTATGAACCATTGTAACTAGTAATTGGTACTTCTCTTTATAAATAGAGGACTCATATTTTCATATTGTATAGACTCTATAAAAATTCTTAAATAAGATTCTTTCTTCTTAAATTCTATTAAGGTAATTTTAAAATATTATACGCCCCCATCCATAACAATGTAGCCAATGTAAGTAACTCAACCCAATACTTGTAACACTATTATACTGTATACATTATTAATCTTAGTGACATATTTAATATTAATTTGATGTTTTTGTGTCTTGTCTTTACTAATATAATAAAGCGGAAGAGTTTGTTTGTTTGTTTGAACGTTAAGATCTCTGGATCTACTGGTCCGATTTACTATGTTTTTGTTTTGTATCAAAACTGCATTCTTCAGAAGTGGTATAGGCTATATAACATTACATTACACATATGTACCACCTTTGCTAACTAAAATTTTAATGTTGTATTTCCTATGTGTTTTTATGTGCAATAAAGAATATATATATATATATATATATATGTACTAATAAATTAAAAACTTTCTAATTTGACATGCAAATTATTCTGCCATGTTAATAACAAACGTTGCTAAGCAACGGTTTGAAAAGTTTATTTGTTGTTTTAAGAAAACGTCACCCAAAATTAACTTATATTTTGATGGATGAATTCCTTATAAAAATAAATATAAAAGTCACTTTTAGCATTTCATCTAGATTGAAATTATAGTTTACTGTATAACATTCTAATCAATAATTAAGGAGATGTCACTGATTCCAAATGACCTAGACTACGGGCGGCATAGTATGACCTACGCGAACGGGCAGATGATGTTGACGGTTTTGTAAATTTTCATACATTTTCGAACTATTGTTAATATTTATGTTATTATTTGCTGTTTATAATTTATTTAAGCTAAACTTTGGTTCGCTTTTTATTTTATTTGATATTGCTCGCAAAGAATAACCTATTTAATATAGAAAAGTGTTTAGTTATTTCATAGAGTCGATATCTACGAGTATGAACGCACGCACGAAAAACTTTAGGTACTTTTTCTAATACTAAGAATTTTCTTTTAGTTACTTTTACTTCTTTTGTTGGTTAATTTCAATAACTCAGATATTTTTTTCTAATAATATGTCTCTACCTATTATTTTTTTTGATTATTTAAGCTTATATTTTCTTATTAAGTCTGTTGAAAATTGCAAATTATTACATAAATATATTTAATAAATATTCTTATATTTCAAGCAGGCGTAGCCGCGTCCGGGAACACTTGTTTTATATATTAGTAAAATTCTATAACAAAAAAAATCTACCTTAATCGCAATTTGCATTTACACGAGCTATATATGTAAAGAATGTATACTCAGTTTAGTTTAGTTCTTTAACTTCGACTTCTCTCGCTCTCTCTCTCTCTCTTCTCTCTTCCTCGCTTCGACGTTGTAAGATATTATTATAATTTTTAAAGAATTTAACATTTTCCTCATGGTCTAGAACCAAAGCTAGCCAGACCTTTATGCAGGGACAGACTAAGGCCTAGGCAAGATGATGGTTGGATGTATGTATGTGCAGAGAAACTTTCCGGTATTATAACAACGAAGATTTGGCTTGATCTCGCTCCAGCTCTATAACTTATTACTTAGTAATTTCAGCAATGGCCATATGTAAACTATTCTTATTATTAATATTCAAATGATGAATAACAATAGTTCATAATAATAAGGAAAATTATATTGACAATATAATAAAGTCACAGTTTTTCAATTAATACATAAGTATGAACGTGTTGTGATTCTTATTCGAATCGAGACTTAAACTATCAGGGTATAATATAAAGTACATTAAGGTAACAAGCATTCATTTTGTAAATATTTTAAAAGTTTATCAAATTATTTTTAATAAAATTGAATTTTTTGAATTCCTAGACTGGTAAAAGTAATATTGTGAAAATTGGTAGTAAGGTAACATTTCATTTTTACATAGGATAAAATATAATTGTCAATAGAAGTGGTAACACTACAGAAGACTTGCAATAAGCTTGACAGCCTTGTTGAAAGTTGACATTGACACAGCAAACGAATGTAAACAAAGTAAAATGCAATTTATTTTATATAATATAATATTGATATATTAAAAAAAATAAAGATGATTACACCTTTATCACGTTATAAGATGTTCATGGTAGAGTAACATTTAAAGTAGTAACTTTAAATTTTGTTTATTGGATGTTCACAAAATTAACCTAAGTTCCTTTGTAGTGTCCCCGGCTTCGTATATTTTCTTCCATACAAAGAAATTATGCTAGTTCTTTAGAAAGTAAGTATACAGACTTAGAAAAAGAGAAGATTTTACGTATTTTAAATGATGATATTTCATCATTACCTAGGTTGGTATACATTTTTGTTCATTATTAATTTGTATATTTTTAATTAAGTAACTACATTTTATTTCTTTATTTTATTTCTTTAGCTTATACAATTGAAATGTTTATTTTTTAGCTTCACGCTGTGTCCCGTAAATATCATGGTTCATTCATGTTTATGAATATTTTATACTTATTGTGCATTTTAAATAAATTGTAGGTATGACATAACTAAAGTAAGAGTTAAGAAGTTAACTAATTTCCTGGGAAAATATGGTGAAATAAAGACATTAAATATAATAGAAACTATTGATGGCTTTACAGAAAAAACAACCACTAAATTATTTAAAAGTCTTTTAAATGGACCACAAGAAAATGAAAATGTTAATAAAAAAATTAAAGGACAAATATTACATCCTACATTGAGTGAAAATGTCAGACAGGTATAAATTTAACATTTTATTAGGAAAATGCTTCTATTTAAATGTTATGCATTAATTAATGTGCATACTACACATAATTGAACAAAAATAAATCTAAACATAAAAAAATATTATTCATTTTATGCACTTTAGTTTTTATAATTATATATTTTTTACCTACTAGCTACCTAGTTTTATTAAGAAAATAAACATTTGTCCAAATTTCAAGTTTCTACATACAGTGGTTACAGCTGTGCGTTGTCTTACCTGAGTTAGTGAGAACATGTCCTTTTATATATATAGATGATACAGAATCAAAAAAATCAAATTAACTTTTTCAGTCATGCAAAACAATATTGGCAGTATATGTAACAGTGAATTCAATTTGTTGGTCGCTTATACGAAAACAAGATTATGTAGTGGATGAATGGCAATACCATGGAATTGATTATCCAGATGGCAAAAAGATGCATATGACTGATATTTTAAATATGGTGAGCTTAATTATTACTTTATCTCTTTCTTAAATGTTATGTAAACACTCCGTTTGAGTTTACCGTGTGTTATTTTGTGTTTTTTTATGTATTCCACAGTCAGCAGATTCGGAGAATCTGGGTCTCCGAACTGGGTCCATTTTATCCAAAGAGTAACATAATGTAAATAAATCTCTAAGACTGCTTACTGAAATTTGTATTTTTTATGTTGTTTTTGAAATATAAATGAAAACCTATAACCCAAGCTATAGAAAAAAAATTGCTTGATACTGTACGTGTTTCTCACTTTTCATCGTAATTTGGAGGCATTTCATTTCATTGACGAAACTCAACGCCAATATTAAAGACTCAAATGGGAATGGAACCCACAGCCTGTAATGTGCATGCTTGTGCCTTAAATAAATATTTTCAAATTTAAATAAATTTAACATGTTTCAGGCATGGACTGTGACTAATAAAATGCCAAACGCAGATCTATATGTAATGAAGGCTGAGGCGACCACCCTAAGAGCGACGGGCAGCGATCCCAACAATCCCAAAGTTTTAGGAATTAATCTGCAGAAAGCACAACTTGTCGCCATGATAGTAGCTTTGTTGAATGCTAAGAATTATAGCTTAGGAGATGTGGGGTGAGACAATACAATTTAATATGAATACATATTTTTTTCATAATGGTAATTTTATAATCTATATTTTTATTTTAATAAAATACTATATAGCTGAAGAGTTTGTTGGCTTGAAATCTCAGGAACTACTAGTGATCTGATTAGAAAAATATTTTTGTATTGAATGGCCATTTATCAATTAAGACAAGGCTACATTACATAATGTTATATGTCTTAGTATATCCCACTGTAATAGTAATCAGAGCACTATCGGGCACTTGTTGCCGACTCTTTTTTGGGCAATAGCATATTCTTTTAAAAGTTTTTTACATTTCTTTAAAGGTCTATTTATTGACTTTTTATTTTTATTATTGCAGTTCTATTGAAGATTCCATACAAAGTGATCAACTTAAGCAGAGAGTGTATTTCCTACGTCCCACCTTGCCCTTTAGGTAAACCTTTTTGTTTTGTTTCTTCATATATATTATAAAATTTCATAACATAACACAAATAACAGCGCAGTGGAAAACCGCCTGCCTAATTTCGACAGGTTTTGAGTTCGATGAACAATTTTAACTAAAGGAAGGACAAAGCGCTGAGTTGAGTTCCGCCACTCAACTTATTATGTCTCAATTTAAGGTGGAAAGTAAAGAAAGATAAAGAACAATGTTGTAACACTTTGCAGCCTAGATATACATATTACTTATACCTTACATATACCTTACCCACACTGCTAAGTGGAAAAAACCGGGAAACGGTTAAAATGTTTCAAATTTATGAGGATATCATGGCGAATGATGATTGTGATCTTTATTTTTACTCAGAAAAATATCTATTTTTGGAAGATATTTGTTTTCTCAACCACTCTCTTAATTTGCTATTTGTATTATGTTTCTATTTCAATAATCTTTCCAATTTATTTAGGTGTTTTTCTCGGATTGAAAATTATTTTGTATTAATGAACACTAGATGGCTCTCACTAGAGACATTGCGTGTGGAGTGACAGAACTCATCCAGAGTTCTGTCACTCCACACGCAATGTCTCGAAAATTTGGTGGAAAGAAATGAACGGAGTATCTTGACAGCAGGGTCTCTATATACCCTATTATATATTATTTTTGGACGCTGAATACAACGTAAACTAAACTAGCTTCCCTTTACCTCGAGACGAGCTAAAAAATGTAATAAAATATTTACCACTAGTTGATCTTCAATTATTTTTATTAAATAATTGCTAATGATTATAATAATTTTAAGGAACTTTACTAATAAGACGAATTTTTTATATAATTTGCTCGGAGTGGATTCCATAAACGATTAATCTAATAATTTGATAGTATAAATCATGATGATATTATTAGTTTTTTTTTAAATATGTGTTCATTATGTTTTTTTCTGCATTACTACGTATTGTGTATTTATATTATCATATTTTCTTAGGTTATACGGCACTTTAGTTGGCAATGAACGAGTGTCTACAGATCAAACAGTAGAAGAAATCCTTCGAGAAGCTTCTTCTAGGAAATCTGATAGTCATGTATTTGTTTCGGAAAACCTCGTAAATGAATATAGAAATCTGAAGGAACTACAAAAAGACATGTTGGGACAGTGCTTGCTCTTAGCGTTGACTTTTATGGATATCTGTATATATAAGAATAAAGAGAGTATTAATAAACTCTTGAAACGTGGTGAATAGTTTTTATTAATAAATGTTGTTATTGAAAATTTATATGTATATTTTTTTCATTTAGACGTTTTATTATTAATTTTTATTCTCAAAATGTTCTAGTGTGTCAAAAATGCCTTATTTTAGTAAATAGATAGTAATGTTTATTGTTATCTATAAAAATATTATAAAACTGTTTGTTGAACACGATAATGTCAGGATTATTTCTATATGAAAAAATCTTTTATGTTAGATATATGTTAGATATATAAAAGAAAATAGTCCGTCTATATTACATCATTTTAATAGGAGAAATGTAGCAATGAATAATGTCGTAAAAAAGAGAACTAAAAGTAAAATTCTTAGATATTTCCATTAAACGTAGCGGGCGAAGCCGGGAAGCTATTTTAGTATAACAACGGAAGATCTGAATCAGATTCTTTTTGCTTCTTATTTTTCTGTATGTCGACATTTAGTTCAGTTATTTTTATAATTATAATAGAGTATATTAATTAAAATATTTATATATTTTAAAGTGGGAAGTAGGTAAATAAAACTGCCTTATATTGCTTCAGTTGGACTAAAAAGTGTTTATTTGATAAAATACAACGAGCTTACTTTTTACAACATTTTACTTCTATTAATGACAAAAAAACAAACAAAACCCTTAATACAATAATAATATACATAAATACGATGGTATCAACTTCAAACGCATAATACGTAACTAACATAAATGCAAATCTAGGCAAGATCGTTACAATTCAATTAAAAACATATATCTAAATGAAAAATAATAATAATAATATAATTAAAAAATATAACTATTATAAAAATTACACCGAGAAGGTCTAATGCAAAATTCCCTATAGATCACACATACATTTTTGATCTAACCAAAGTTGAATTTTGTATTTAATACTGATATCGTTTTGGAAGAACTAGAAAAATATTTACAATTTTATTTTTTAACTTTTTAAAATATGCCAACGTTTAAATTTTTATCGCCTGGATCTTTGTGACCATATCGCAACCAACTGTTTAAAAAACACAATCTATGGACAAACAAAAATACTCTTAATCTGTTTTGAACTGTTGTGTGTAAAAAGTTCGATCTTGTATTCTGGGATTGTCTCAAATCAATTTCATATAGTCTATTTCGGTGTTCGCTTGTAAGAAAATATACTCTATTGTAACATGTGGACGGGCTGGCGAGGGGTGGAAGAAGGGGAGGGGGGGGGGGGTCTCCGGCCACAGCGACGTCGAACTGAAACGGCACTATGTACTGACACTACTGACTGATCTATTTACGGGCTATCGGAACTAAACATGTATAATATAGAGTTGTATATATAATAAACTACGAATGGAAGACAATGAGGCTCTGTGGCGCCCCGCCAGCCCCCGCCGGCCCCGGCCAGCCACCGCCAGCCCCCGCCAGCCCCGCGGATACATCTGTAGAAACCTAACAACATTGTAAAATTACCAGTCTATTGTCGTATATTACAATAAATATGTACAATAATATAACAGCACCCATGTCTCGGAAACCATATATCGCCGAAGCTCGCGCCGCCCATTACGCTTTTTATAAAAAAAAATCTTTCATATATCACGGCTTTATTGTATAAAATGTATTGTATAGTTTGTAAATGTGTATATCTATTGTACTATTCGGTATAAGTAAACGTTCTGTAGTAAATAAGTATTGTAGCAAAAATAAGCCAAATGGGCGACGCGGCCGTCGGGCGGATCTAATAAAATCTGTAAAAAAACTCAATCCAGACTACAAGATCATATATCTAATATGTTTCATCTTTTATAAAAAATTCAACAACTCTTATTTTATCGTGGAACTGTTTCAACAACTTTCTATTGTGATAAAAATTAATTATTTTTTTTAATAATATATGTGACAGCGGTTGGCGAGTGTGGCAGTGTACTGATGCGCTTGCACCTTCTAACCTATCCCTGATGCCTGATGCCTGGTGCCTCATGGCCATCCTTGTTGGCTACCAATTATTCGAGTACCCAAATAATACACAATATAACTTGGAAATAATAGTACACATATTGCACAATGCCTCTACTTCCCTCCACCCGCGCTGCCGGCCGGAGACCGGAGAGCGGAGAGCGGAGGGCGAACAACTCAAAGCGAAACAGATCATAACGCTGTACATAAAAACTACTATAAAATGGAAGACGTTTAAATAATTCGTAGCCAACTATCGACATAACTTTCCGTTTACACTACGCGTGGTTGTTTCGGTAATATTATGTATATAATATATAATGAATAATTTAAAATTACATTTATTATACGTGTTTGATGTGTTGTGATTCAATAGTACCGCCATGTTGAAAACTAAAAATCACAAAATACAATATTCTTATGTATGAATTATGGTAAAAGTAAATAATTTTTATGTATTATATATCTTGTTATAATGGTTGTGATTTGAAATTGTATGTATAATTATGTGTAAATGAAGTGACGTCCTCGAGCAATAAGTCTATATTAGCCGAATCAAAAAAGTGCATAATTACACAAAGGTTTTTTTGTTTTTGTGTGCTATTTTTTACGTTAAGTAGATATTTTGCTGAATACTTATTTTGGTTTTTCCAAAAGGCTTTTACGGGCTCATTGCTCGGAAGCGTCGGCGTGTAAATAATAAATATATATGATATATATAATTGATTGGTTATAACGTCGATCAACTGATCGATCAACCTGTCTGGCTGTCAGTGCGGTGTACCTTCATGTACCGGACCTATCGTAAATGGCCGTATTACATAAAATAGTACATTACAAAATAAAAGCTACCAACTGTTTAGAAACACATTCTTAATTTTAAATGCCAAAATGTCTTATAATATGTAAAAGATTTTTAACGCCTGAGATCACTAATAAATGCTTATTATTTTGAATTAATTTGAACTAGCCGACTACCATATGCCATAAAACAATTATCAGCCAAATATTTTATATTATTCCAGACAAATGTGAGAATTTTTATTTTATAATTTTGCACGCGCCCTAATTTCTCCGAAACTAGGCGCCGTTCCGTTTAGATGGTAGCCAACTAGTTTGACAAAAATATTTCGCTACAAATGCGTTTCTATCTTAACTAAATTATTTAAGCTTAGCACTGGTTAAGTTTACTTTTACATTGTATTTGATACAATTGACGTTCTTGTTTATATAATAAGTGTTTATGCAAAGTATATTTTTACAATGCAATCTTATTCTCTCCTTTTATTTGTAACAACTTAAACATAATTACACAAGCGGGTGTCACTCGACTACATATTAAAAAAAAACCCTAAGTTTTTTATTTCCGAAAGTAAAATACATTTATAAGCAGGTATCGTAAATGCTAAACGGAATTTGATTCCATTTTATAAAAGAAACATCGCAGCGGAGGAAAAATACAATATAATAGAAACGTAATAATTCATTTCGAACGCCTTTCGAACGGCGAATGGTGATAAAAATAAATATTACGTATTCAGAGGCTAGGAACATGGTACGAACCTAACTACATAAATGTCAGTGGAAACGGCTGCAGGTCATACAGGATAAGCTAATTTTAAAGCAAATGAAGAACGATCGAGCTCTCGACAAAATATCGGACGGCAAGTATAATGTGTGATATAATAGATACCTACACCAATGTGTATGTACGTCGGTACATTCGGATTGAACTGCAGAATAAGACTGTCACTGACAATAATAATTGAAGCTCTTAACAAGTATTAATATAGGTATTATAAGAAAAGCAAAACCGTGCTCTCTATTAGAAGTTTATACAAAAAAAAAACCATTAAATGATACATACGAGTAAGTAAATGATTTAAACTAAAACGTATAACGGTAGGTTTACACAAGTAGGTATACACGAGTAATTGAGCAAAACGTAACGAAACAGTGAGCAATACGAGAACAACAGAACCTATAGGGGGGGTATTCATATAATTACTTATTCTGGCCTAAAAGGTTGACTGTAACCAGAACGTGCTTGCACCACTGCCTGTTCTGATATGTATGTACAATAACCACGCTGGAAAATGAACGTCGCTAGATACATAGACCGAGGCCTGCACTGAGGTCTGAGACACAAGTAGGGTAGTCGCGGGAAATTGATAGCAATAATAAGTGATCATCAATCCCCCACCACTCCCACTATGGCCCTCTCGTGACTCCGCTTCGGTCGCATACACTATAATTTAAGTCTATTCCACATTTAATAATATTGTTTGTAATAAATGTATAAAATATCATCTTTAATCTCTGTATACTTAATCACTTTTGTTTATATTTAAAAATTAAATCCATTTGTATCGGTATAAAAATCTAATAAGTATAAATTTGAGGTTATTTCACGGCTATGGCACTGTATTGTATGTTTGTATTCAAACTTGCTACGGCCCCGAGCGCCGCTCCCGCCGGTCGGTCATAACAAAAATATTAACTGTATAAAAATACTTATAGCTATTATTGTTAAGGCTGCTGTATTGTGGTAGGTATAATTAAAATATATTATAAAGGTTCAATTTGTTTCGTCCGACCGCGCCCGTAATTGGCGGTAGTGACCGTCGAAGCTCTCCGCTCTCCTGTTCATAGATTAGTAAATAGTGTATTTCGTTATATTGGTTCCGTCTCCGTCGGTCACTGGGTGAGCGCAGTCAGACAAGAAAATTTCCCTTCGAAAACGGATCCTAGTCTATTGTATTGTAAAACCTCGGGAGCGGTACACGGACCCTTAGGAGGATCACATATTAATATACTGTGGAAAATTCTAGTCACGGAAGATAACTGTATCAAATTTTCTTCGAAATGGTGTTTTCTTTTTTTTTTCATTGTAAACCTCCAAAAGTTTGATAGGAAAATTAATCAGAAACATAAAAGTGACGGATTTACCCTTCAGTTTTGAGCCCAAACTTTAAATATCGACGTTAATTAATCTCACATGTTATTTTTAGTGTGTTGAGTTTGCTATTTTAAAGTTGGCACTCAAAACTGTGGAGCATAAAATTTTTCATAACTGTCCAATGAGCGATAATTTGTCGTAATTTCACAGAATCCACTTAAAATAATATTGCATAGGTCACTCGGACGAGCGACAAACCATAAGAATTGCATCCAAGTGCTGTGACTCCCAGACTCCACTTGCACTCTATTACACTACTAGTTAATACGTAACATTCCTTATGCGGTAGGAAAACGAAACCATCACAATAATATCATAAAATAAGCTATATATGTCGTCTATACATACAAACAGAGATGATAAAACGTTAAAAACTCCGCCGGAGTGTTCTGTCACTGCATTCAGTTTATAGTCACTGTGACTCGTAAGAGCGGTTCAACAACGGCGATTGTGATAACAAACTTGATATATTTCATATATCCATTTGTTGAAAACTTATTTTATAATGTCATTAGTAATGAAATAAATGTGGAGTTCTAGTCTACTTGTATCTATTGTGGACGACATGACCGAGGCTTCGTTCGGTGCCAGAACACTCCGCCGGACACACAAATTCATATATATCTTTATTCTTCCTAAATCTTAATTTTATTTCGCGATGAATGGTCGAATTGCTTGGTAATTCGAAAGACGATAGACTAAGCTAAAATTAAGTAAAACACTTCTCTGGCATACCCTCTCTCCGACTTCTACTTCAAAAAGCACTTTGCGACATCACACACGTTACCTAAACTGGTAAAATTCGCTAATCTCACTCTTGCGATAACTTTATCGAATCAGTCGAGGAGCGCGACCTGCGCGCGCGCATGGCCGGCCCTAAACAAATGCATAATTTCAATTACATTAGGAACATAAACGTTAACAAAGTTTGGCGAATTGAGTCGACATTTAAAACAAAATTTAAAACGAAAGTAAAAAATAATTTCAAATTCAAAACATTCACTCGACTCCAAAAGGATTCACAATCACATTTCGTCACGATATACGAAATTTTATATATGCTAAGTGAGCGAAATAGACGCCTAACTTATCTAGCTATCACAGTCCTTTCTCAGTCTGACCCTTTCCTCCTTCACGTAAATGCATCTCAAATGTCATATCGTTGAAAAAACTGGTAACAACCTAAACTAGGCCTATTGACATAAGCTGATAGAGCAAATTCAAAATTACGTTATTTGGCACCTGCAATGTACGACACGTATGTGTATAACGCCTCGTCTACTATAGATGAAATGTTTCCATCAAAAGCAATAGAATACATAGGATTTGTAAGTACTAATAAACAAAATATGAATGGATAGCAAAAGGTAACCTACGTTTTTGGTCTGCATTCTTGCTTCTCCTTTGAATCCCAATTTTTATATTTTTCGGCAAGAAAATTTAATTTTTGGCCTAATTTTCACGCGACAACAACTATAATTAAACTTAAAAGAATTTTGAGCATTGTTTATGATTTTCCTCATCCTAAATCTGCCAGATTTATATCCTAACATTCCTAAATAAAGTTAACATAATATCTAAAAAATATTGTATATATTTATTATAAATAGGCACAACGACGTACCGAAATCATTCATCGCGAAATACAGTTGTAATGTGGTAAAAGAGCAAATCTTATTTCTTTATATTTCAACGAAGAGTTTTAACCTACTCCTGCCCGGAGCCGCTTAGATATCGACGAGCGCACCGACAGAATCACCGAGAAACCTAACTCTTACGTGGTAACTTAATATTACGGGGCAAAAATGCTATCTATACTCGCTTTTTTGAACGGTAACACTATGTATGGTGGACATTCCACTTCGCGACAGACCTTCAATAGAGTATTTAGTTATTTACAGATCGAAGCGTGTTTTACAGCGATCCGATTATCAATTACTTTTTGATTGCAAAAGCTCGAGCTAACGAGTCGTATACTGGACATCCGCACCCGGATTTGACGCACGCGCCTTTTTACTTAAAGATTTAACGACCTTTTTTAAATCATAGTGGTTGACTGACTGCAAAACTGTCCATTTAAATTTAAGTTTTTGTAGCTTGATGATAGGTCTAAGTGTTTACGTGTTATTCTTACAACTGTACACATACACTCTAAAGTAAATTCGTTCGATAAAGATTTACTAATAGTAAGATTTATGTAACGACAGTTTTGCTTCAAATTACAGAATTTTGTTTTTGTTCTATCACTAGAGGTGAGTGACTGTGTTGATGGTTATAAAATTTCACACAAACATTTGTCTTGATAACATTTTACTAAACGCTTTTGAGAAAAGTTTTTCAAATAACACTTGCTGTGACGCTTTTTAAATTTAAAAGTTATCAAGCCATTGACAAATATATTATGTACAATTGAAGTTCAGATAGTGTTCATACAACATAGCCACTCTCCCTCGGCGCTGGCCCTAGTTGTAGAGGCGGTCGGTGATGTAGAGGTCGTGGTGCGGCGTGTGCGGCGCGTGCGCGGCATGGGGCGCGTGCGGGGGCGGCGGCCACCGCGGCGGCGCGGGTCACTGCGCCGGTAGGCACGCCACACCGCCGCCTACCGCGGGTTTGAACTCCGCGGGCGCCGAAAACTGCTGGAAGGGCGGCGCGTAGCACTGCGGGAAGTACAACTCGGGCTTCACCACGGCTGCGGGTGGCAGCGGCCGCGGCGTCTTGGAGTCACGGCGCGTCTTGGCGGCGTGCGGGTTCATGTGGTTGTCGATGTGCTTCTTCACCTCGGGCTCGGTGGCGAAGCGGCGCCGGCAGTTGGGCATGGGGCAGCAGAAGGGCCGGTCGCCCTGGTGCGTGCGCGTGTGCTGGTCGAGGATAGCCTTCTGCCGGAAGTCCTTGCCGCACTGCGTGCACTTGTACGGCTTCTCGCCCGTGTGGATGCGCAGATGCTGGTTCAGTATCGTCCGTTGCCGGAAAAATCGAGGACAATATACGCATCCGTATGGCTTTTCGTTTGTGTGAATGCGCAAGTGCTGAGTCAAGTGTGACTGCTGGCGGAAACGTTTGCCACACTCCGGGCAAGGATACGGCCGCGACTCTATGTGTATGCAGCCATGTTGTAAAAGTGTCGACTTCTGCTTGAATTCTTTTTGGCAGATAGGGCAACGAACGTACAAAGGCATTGCACGACCACCGAGCACATCGGGTAATTTACCTCCTTTAATGTACTGAAGTGACAGCCCTGAACCAAAGACGGCGTGATTGAGACCTTTCGTATCTTTAAAGTACGCTGGGTATTGTGCGGTATCGCCCGGTGAAAAACATGATCCTCGCTGCTCGCCATTCTGCCCATCGGTGTCACCGAAGGTAGACTGCACCTCTTCTTTGTTCTCGTCCGGTGGAAACGGAACATCTTGCGGCCACAGTGTAGGCGTCGTCCCGTTCTTGAAGATAAGATGCGGAGATACGTCTGTAAAAATTGAACATTTTGGTAAGTTACGTGTCCGATTCGTCCGCAAAATAATCGACGAGTGGGTTAATCGAACTTAGGACGGTTACGGGAGCGTCCGGCGATCGGTTCTCGCGAACACCCATCGCTAAGTGGGCGACGAGGGGACCGAGAATTTGTTTGATAGGAAGGCCAATGGATGCGAACCGAACGTGTGGGGGGCGGGTGGAGGCGCGCGCGGCGCCGTTACTGTGCATGACCAGCGCCGGCGCCGCGCGCGGGGACCGGGGCGGGGCATATAGTTGTGAATAGCGCTCGCCTTGGTGTGTGCGGACGTGCTGGTTCAGGATGGCCTTCTGGCGGAAATGTTTGCCGCACTCGCCGCACGTATATGGCTTCTCACCGGAATGGATGCGGAGGTGCTGGTTGAGGATGGCGCGCTGCCGGAACGAGCGCGGGCAGTACACGCACGCGTACGGTTTCTCGTTCGCGTGGATGCGCAGGTGCTGCGTCAGGTGGGACTGCTGGCGGAACCGCTTGCCGCACTCCGGACACCCGTACGGCCGCGAGTCTGTGTGGATCCGCTCGTGCTGGAGTAACGTCGATTTCTGCTTGAAGTCTTTACCGCAGGTAAGGCATTTGAACAGGCGCAGTTCTGAGTTCGGGTTGTGTTTCCGAGGCTTGGGAGGTTCAGCTTGCACTATGTCTGGTAAGTGACGCAAGTCTGGTGTCGCATATTGGTCCAATGGACCTTCTAGTGATAATACGCCACCGTTTTGTTTCAAATAATGCAGTGGAAAGCCACCCGTTCCTAGCATATGACTCGCTGGTCTTGTTTCTTTGAAGTAAGGAGTTGCGTATTGTTGTTGTAAGTCCGGTTGCGGAACAAAGCATGGAGTCCTGTCGAGATGATCTTGGGATGGAGGTTGTGTTTGATTTTGGAGCTGCTGGTCCACTTGCAAGTGTTCGGGGGAAGTTTGTTGTTGTTGCGCTTGTTGTTGCTGCGCTTGTTGTTGCGCTTGTTGCTGAGCCAGTTGCTGGGCGGCCTCGTCTGCGGACGGGTCGGGAGGGGGCGGGGCAGGCGGGTATGGGGACGGGGCGGGGGAGGCGAGCTGGGGCTCCGGCTGTGGGGAGGGTCCACCAGGGCTCTGGTGCTGCATGGCTTGGTAGCCTCCGTCCAACACTGCACCACCCCATTGCGTGCCAGGCGGAGCGCGCTCCACTCCATCTTTATATAGCACGTAAGGCGCTGTCGTGTCTGGAAATAATGAAAAGCATACAGTTAAAACGGGTAGACAAGTAAATTTGGCAAAATATTCGGGATACAGTTGACGTACAGGGTATGGTGGTTAGGGGTGGTAAATCAAAAGAAAGCTGTTATAAATCGGCAGAGTATCGCGACTGTAGCGTGCAGTCGTCGCACTGTCGCGTGCCGCGCGGCTGCTACACTCGCTGCCAAATAAGTAGGAATTTAATAAAATGCCATATTCTATACCGGATGAGATATGTCGATGGTTACATCGCTTTATGATATACCCGTTGACTTTGGAAACTAAGCAAATGAATATGTTTAGTTCTGAACTGAAGATTACAATTTGCTTTTACTCTGAACATAATTTAAAGCATTAATAAAACATAGAGTCATAATGGTTCGGGGATAGATTAAACAGTGTATAAACTGCAGAAATTTCTATGAAAAAAGACCTATAACATCTAATGATTTACTTTCTCAATAGATCGAGATCATATAAAAACGTCGACCATTTTCTTTTTCCGTCCAAAGGAGAATGCAAATGTGAGAGCTAGTAGTCCGGCCGTTATCGTGTTGACGCCGCCGCGTTGTTACTCGATTAAATTTGAAATATTATGTAAATTCCCATATCTGGAAGAATAAGAACATTGTAACGTCTGTTTTCTTATTCAAATTCTTTCTGAGAATATAAATTATGTTTATGTGAATTTTTCCACTGTTTAAAATTGTAATTAGGTTTATTAGTTTTATAAACGTTAATTTTTAGTTAATTGTAAATTAGAAAGCTGTTCTAGTAGTATTTTGTATTATACTGAATAGTATATAGGTTTATAATGGACAATTGGAACCCATACTACATTCTATTATTATAATTAAAGAACTTTTTCATAGATATGAGTTCTTAAATATCTTATATACTTAATATATGTTTATTATTTATATATATGTATATGTTATTTAAAAAATATATTCTTCTAATTTCCACCACAGCTCAAATTACTTCATTATAACAAAAACATAATATAAACAAAGTATCTTTTGTATACGACCATAACAAAAAAAGCGATCGACCGTCGACCGTCTATCGTTAATAACCAGGGTGGGTTAAAGGCCGATAAGATCGCGCTACTAAGACTACTATAGTTATCACAGTCGATATCGATTTGTCGATATCTCGATTCGAGGTGATCGTGACCTAACTCCTCGGTATAAAATATCCAATTAGTTTACCAACGTTTAGCCTTTGTACTTGTAAGTATCGGTTGCGCTTGCGATTTTTTTTTATTTGAATCAGTATTGTAAGCTTTGAAATCTCTATTTTTGAAGAATTTGATAACTATATTGTGGTATAGCTAGATACGGTTATTTTTTTTATTTAAATCGGTAATATTAGTGTAAGTATATTAGTAATATTAGTGTAAGTATATATTATAATTGTGTAAGCTTGTGAGTTTGTTCTACTTACACAAAAATACTCCTGTACTGAGATATATGAAACTTTACAATCCATATAGCCTATAAATAAGAATAGATAATATAACAACCTAGGCGGACGAACCCGTTGTCGAGTTGGTACTAATTTAAAATACAAAAAAATATAATAATTTAATCTTCACATCGCATTTCGCGTAAATTCACATTACCATAGCGACACCGACGCAGAAACGTTCAGTACATTACCGTACGTCTTTTCATGTGCCATGAGACAAAGATTTATAGTCTAATAACATCTGTTTATAATCTCTCGGATAAATAATACGGGAGGAAACGCGACTCCAAATGATTCCTTCACTTGACAGCGATGTTTTAATGACATTGCTCGGCTTTAAATCTTGTATCTTCGGCCGGATGGGTCCACATATGGGGTTGTCACTTCGAATTAAGAGTTTTTTGTCTTAACCCTTTTTAAATTATAACGTTCGTGTGACGTATCTACTCGCTAGCTATCGCTGGGAATGTAGTTCCCCTTTTCACGCGTTTAGTTTTTTTTTTATATTTTTTATATTTTGTATACGTAAAGGCGTTTCGTTTTCACTTGTGACGTTGATGAGACTGCGTAGCATGTGTACGACAGTTTACGACGCTCAGTATGGCTTGAGAACCAAATATTAATTACTTTCAAATTATATTTACGTTTTTATGTCTGGTTGGGGAATGAGTTGATATCGTCGCATCGGCAATCATTAAAAACTAATCTTTTAATAAAACTGAATATTTTTTGACAGTCAAGCAAATGGCTATAGAAATTAAATACTGGTAAAATATTTAGTTCTGGGTAGATTTTTTATTTTTTTTCTCATTATCTACGAAAAAGTAAAAGACAAACCAAAGCTTATTACTTCGGAGTAATAGTAATTTCAGTTATTTATAATAGCATGGTAAAAAAGCATGAATGTAGAATGTGGAGGTGCGCGACTCGCGAGGTGATCGAGTGGTGAGCCGCGGCCGTGGCGGGCCAAACTGGTCCGAAACGAACCGCCCCTTCCTGCGTTTGATCCTACATCTTGTAAGGATAGCAAAAAACTAAAAATAAGTTTATTGTTCATACGAATATATTCTAGAATTTGCTGATTATTTCTAAATAATATTTATTTTCATTATTGAATTATTGTTTATACAGCATGTTAATACATGCTTCATAATTTTTAGTACAATTTTTTTATAGCATAATCCAGTATTTAAGGATATCCTTTGTATGTATATATTATTAGTGTTATTTTTATACAGTGTGTCGGTATAAAATTATAATATTATGCTATGCAAATAAAGAAAGAATAGGATATATATAGTTAATTTAAGTATTGTGCAAGAATAATGTATTTTGAATACAAACATTCGTCCTCGATTATATATTCTTTGATAATAGTTACGATATTTTGAAAATTTACTGTAATTGTCACCGAACAAATGTATTTACTAGCATTTTATTTGGTGCTTTTGATCTTAAGTCACACTATTTAAACAAATAAATTATATTTACATGAGTAAATTATTTAAATGATCGTCAATGCAAATGCGCACCGTACTCAGGGTTCACGGATGGTCGGGCCCGTCACCCGCCGAACAACGACTCACTGGATTAAACCACGACAAACTTTACTTTACAAAGCTCCAACTAAAATACTACCCTTATTTCTTAAGACATACGACTTAAAATGTATTTCTTTATTAGTATTGAATATTTGCTATAAGATCGAATGGGTAAAATAACATAATCTACACGAGTTCTTGTGGTTTTGTCCACTGGTTTTTGGACAATTATTTTTTGATTACCAAATATTGCCGTCAATATATATATATTTTTTTAATCTTCACGATGTATTTCTTACATAGTAGGCAAAGAGAATCTAGTGTTTTGTCACTCCGTTCTCTATTTTTCAGTCAAATTTGAGATACTGCTTGTTTAGTGGCGTAACTTAAAATTGCAGTACTGAAGCAATATTTTTTTAGCTTCATGCTGTGTCCCACACAGAAGGGTAGGCAGAGGGAATCTGGAAACCTAGTGTTAAGCCACTCAGTTTCTAATTAAGACACTTCCGTTTCCCAAATTCCACCTAATTCTGAAGGCACTGCGTGTTGAGTGGCGAATTTAATAATAATATTTCTTCAAGCTTTATAATTTAAATTTTTCAATAAGCTCAACACATTAAGACTTATACAATTTCTTTGCATGACCAGTAGTTATTTTAGCTGGTGATTCATTTGTTAACTTGATCGACAATAAGAGCAGGATGCTGGGATACGCTGACTCACGTTCGCGCAAGTGTGTTGTAAGTAACGCAATGTAAACTTACTTATACTTATTATGAAGATAACAAGAAAAGTTATGTTATTTTCTTCTTATGTTATTTTGGTCGAATTGTAAACACTACGGTTTAGAGTTCGATTGAATTCGCTCGGTGGAATTATTTTTTATAATATCTAAAAATTGGCTTAATAAAATATTTGAAATAGCAAAAATATAATTATTTTTATTGAATATAATATATAATTTGATATTCAATATAATTTGATTGGTTTAATATTTTTATACATGTATAGAGCAACTATGTATATAAAGAATGCACATTAATATATTCCAATTAATATAATAATTCCAAATTATATTATATCAAAAAAAAAATTAATTAAGCCTATATTGAATATATAAATTTAATAAATACATTTAAATATAAATATTTAAAATTAATAACTTAGTATTATTCACGTTATCCACAATTTATACTTACATATTGTAAAAAAAATGTAATGGCGAATGAAAAGAGACGAAGACTCGTTAACATACTGCCACTTATTTATTTCACACTGCCTCCATACAAAAACATATTAAAACAAAAAGTTTCATTCAAAATTCAAAATGAATAAATACATCGACTTCGTAATCGGGGGAACACCGTTCAATGGAATGAAGATGTTTTATAAAAAGTGAAGTAAGTGTCAACAGCGCATAAAAAGTGGTACACGCGTTTAAACGTACATTACGCGGAAATAAAAAGAGTATTTTGCGCCGTCTGTGTAGTGTAGGCTGAGTACGTGAGAGCTAAGACACAGTAATCTATATGAGTGTTACACGAAATGACAGCTCGTTTTGGCGGGAATTTGTTAACTGGAAAGTTCTTTATGCGGGAAATGAATGTTATTGCGATAATTATTATAATTTATAAACTGTGGAACTATAGACGTGTTGGAGTGTTTGTTGAATTGAAATTGTGTTCTTTTTTGTTTTTTAATTTTGGCATTATAGTAAATCATACTTTTCAATATATAACGTTTTATTATACAACTTATGCTAGAGTTACGCTAGCTTTCTTAGACTAAGAAAATATTTATTGTTATTTTTTAAATAGTTGTGTTTGTACATACATATTTTAATCCTATTCTGCGTGGGAGTGGGCAAGAGCCCACATAACATCGATTGTAATAAGAAATTAGTTGAAATTTATCAATCTGCACTGTCAAGTAAGGAATAAGAAAAAAAACAAGGTACGTTAAAAATAAAAAATAAATGAACATTACAACCTGTAAATCTGTACCAATAATAGAAAATAAAAAGCAAATGAGTGTCTTTATGAGATGTCCCTAATTCCTTATCCGATGCATCGGTACCGGTTGTACGCACACGGCACGACACTGCGTCGCGACAATTTATTTCGGTACAGGGCAATGCACTTCGCACGCAGCCCTGAGATCGGCGAATAAACGAGAGTAAACATGAGACGGAGGAAAAAAATCAAGGCTATTAAAATTACTTGACATCCACGCACTTCTCAAATGAAAGCGAAAGACAACTTCTTCGTCTTTGCTTGAAAGGTAAACATTTAAAGCTTCTTGATATACTTCTTAAGAAATGTCTGTCATGTACTGAAATGTTATAATTATATATTTGGTGTTATATTAAAATAATGTTTTGGAAACATTGTTCATGCTATCGGCGTTAATTTACGTGTCGCCTAAAATATTTTTTATGGAGGCAGTAGACCGGTGTACTGTTTAAAATTTTCGAAATAAATATAATAAATCTTTTTAAATGGTTTTTGTTGTAATTAACGGCGTGTTCGCACTCGCGCCTAAAGAATGGCACTGAAGGCAATAAAAGTTTAATACAGCCGATGTTACATGGATGCACTTTGTTATTCCTGAAATAAATGGACCGCCCTAAATCGTACGGCGACACGGAAAACCAATTTAACACATGCTAATTAAAAACGTTCAATATGTGTCGCAATTTTTTTTAACGCATGCGTCACTTTAAATGAGAAATGAAGAAAAATGAAATGGAACGTACGAGCACGTATCTATCTATCTGCGTATATAGTCTGTGCGAGTATGACAGGTGATTTGTCATGTTTCGCGCCAAATGTGACGTCGCACAAATCTTCGTAATGGCGTTTGGGTGCAATTAAAGTGAGGCTTGCAATAACTGGGCATAAAGCAAGCGATGCATCGGTGACGCGGCCGGCTATTTCCGTCCGCCGCCCCTCGACAAATGCTAATGTCCTCTGCTGCTAGGACTCCAGCTTCGTTGACGTCGCGATTGCCGAACGCCGATTGTAAACATTTACCTATTTATCTTCTTGCGATCTTATATTATTGTTTGTTATAGCAAAATGCTACATAGTTTAAATTAATTTAAATAATAAAAGCTTACGTTGATTTTATATTCATATAAATAAGTGTGAATTGTCTTTGTTGCTTAAATATTATTTAATGGCCGTTCTAAGGATGAAAGGCGAGCACTAGATAATTGAATAGCTGTGAATCTTTAGAATAGATTAAAAAATATCATTATTATTAGAATTTTTTCTTTGAAAATTTGGTACATTGGCAATAGTAGAGAGTGCTGGGAAGCACTCAGAGATTTCTGGAAATTCTTACGGGAACGGAAAAAAACTGGATTTTCCATTGTAATTATTAATTATAATTGCTTAAAATATTTGCGGGTGAATAATATTATAAAATAATGATTAAATGAGCTTTTTAAGTTCGATTTAGATCATTGATAGTTCTAATAAAAGATAAAATAAGATCATAGATGAATTTAATCTGTTGTGGTAGAGTTGTGACTTATTTTCTTTAACATTCAGTCCTCAGATCTGAGGCACGCTCAGATTCTATAATATGTAATAGTGAATTTAAAACTTATTTGAAATATAAAAGGTTTCGGCGTTTTTTAAGATCACGCTGTACCTCATACAAAGGTTTCTGTTTTACTTAACTTAATATCTAATAGCAAGGCTTTAGTTGCGATAGTATTTATATCACCAAATGATAAGGAAGATACTAAGCATCTTTATGCGAGAAGTAAGTAGTATGCTTTGGTCTTCTGGTCTGGTGGTTCTAGTATAAAACATATTAAAAAGCTTATTTAAAAAACAAGGCTCATTGAATAGTCAGAAAATAATAACTTCAAGGTCTTTCTAAATTATAAACTATTATTAAGGTATGCTATTTGTATAGGGTTACCAAAACAAAATTTTACTTAAGTAAGAATAGTATATCTAAATAAACGTAATACAAAATTTATTATACATGACAATTATTAAATTTATTAAGTTACTAATAAATTTATAATTTCACATTTTATTACTAGGAATTAATTATATATACAATACAAGCTTTTTATATTTAAAAGTTTGTCAACCCTGAGCTTATGTATATATGATAGGACAAAGCAAGCTGTGACTCAGTCACGGTCACGATCGTTCTCGGAAGGATAATTTGGTTACAAAACATGGAGTGGTCGGAGCGCCAATTAATATTAATAATGTGCCCAATATCTTATGGAATAATTCATTATGGGCACAAGCACGACCAACCGCAGCTTCCCTATTTATTAAGATTCGATTAGCTTTCTGAGTTGAACTTAGTAACTTTGTATGCTTATTAGTTTTAATATAACGTAGATGTATTAACATGAAATTTTAGAAAAAGACAGAAAACGTGCTTAGAATAATTATGTAGATTTTTAACGTCACATCATCAGATAAAAGTTTGAAATAATAACCCAAAAAATGTATGTTATATATTTTCCCAACAATGATTTTTTTTAAATCTATTATTTATTATGCTAAGTGAATAAACAATGTAAAAATATTAATATTTCATTTATTAAATACTGTAGACCATTTTATATATCGCGGTCATCGTCCTTTCCTTACGCTGTTGCATTAGTAAGCAATAATGACAACACAATTTATAAAACTAGCTTGAGGCGGCTGGCCCACGTATTTATTTCTACTTATAAATTATTTCTTTTAACTTTACTCTTATCCCGTTATAGATAGAGCAGGCTGGGCAAAGGTGATCTGAGAACCCAGTGTTATAACATTCCGTTTCCATTAAGACACTTCCGAACTTCTAAAAGACTTTGATAGAAAGAAACTTTCCATCAAATTCTTGAGGCTTTGGGTGTTGTGCAGCTAGTATTTTTTTACTATAACTATTATTTTCCACACTCAAAACGTAAAGCTACGAACGCCTGTGGAAAGTGAAGAGTGTCTTCTCACTAAGTTGTCTTGGCCTTCGAAGCTAATTTATAAGCAGAGAGATCCCATGCAGTATAATTTCAAGAGTCAGGTTCTGTTTAATTTGAAACGCAGAAATTCAACACAGCAGGGAATAGCATTAAACCTACTATGATATAAATTAATTAATATATGTGAAATTTATCCATTTATCCATTAAGCACAGTAATCCTACTCTAATGACTTTGTACCTACGAAGTAGGTAAATTTTATAGAGTACATTTAAAAAAGTATTAATGAATAGATAGTAAATTAATAAGCGAATAAACAAATTATAAGCAACTATGCCACTTATATCTTAAAAAAGGTTCAGTCTCCGCTTTTAACTTGTTAAATCAATGTCTGTTAGGTCTTGGTTGCCAACCAACATACCAACATATAGTTAGAGTTCAATATATGTCGAAGATTCATTCAATTGTTCCTATATTTAATTGTTTTTTTTTAATTTATTATTTATATTTATATTTCTTATTTATGATTCTTGCTGCCTCTTCGCAGCAAAATTGCCTTCTGAACCTTAGTTTTATTTTAATTCGACGATTTGAAACTGCTTGCGAAAGAATATTCGAATAACGAATATTTTGAATTGAAATTTTACATTTATTAATGCTCATCTATGTAGTTAGTTGAAACTCGGTGTTAAGTTCCACCAACCCGAGTCTTAGAATTGAGAAATCTAAGTACCAATGTTAAAAGTATCTTTTTTAGCTATAATGTAGTCACTTGAAATTGCATTACCTGTAAGAGTTAGTTTGTTACATACTCATTTACTCGATAAATCGAAATATTTTTATAATGAGAAAAGAAAGTAATTTGTAATAAGGCAAAAGATTGCATCGGAAATATACCTAGGCAATTTTATACCTAGCAATTACGTAAATGATTCATCGACTATAAATAGTGGAGACATAAATGTATGCAAATAGTGTTTCTTAGGAAAGACAATTAATTTTAAAGGAAAAATTATAAAAAATATTTTTTAGTATTTGTATAGAATACACTAAAAAAAACACTCCGCTTCCTACTGGCGGGTTGAGTGGAGAAACCCAATGCCGCTTTGTCTGTCAGAGTAGGGTAATTAAGATAATTGTAATATATACTTGTTATTTCAAACGGAACAAACCCAAAACCATTGAGTAATACTGAAATTATTGTTTTAGAAATTAAATCTTAATCTTCTTTATACTAAAAGTGTAAGGTTTCGATATTATCAATTTTCCGAAGTCTAGTTCATATCTCTATCGTGAGGTACCCTTGGGAATTGTCAGTACATTGGGACTGTTTTTCGGCTATATTATAAAATATGTATAATGTATACAAAACAAAAAAAAAGTAGATTCACGCTTCTTCCCGCATAGCAGAGGAAATGTGTTTGTGTGTTTTGTGTGCATGTTTCGCCAAATGTTGGAGATATTACATGTTGAGTGGAGGAACTCAACGTCGTGTATTATATACATACACTACCAGAGTGAGAAAATATGAATAGTTTAAAATATAAACATTTCTCAGAAAGAGCACTGATCATAGTTTATTAATTTCGATGCTTAAAAAGTAGGTTAGGTAGGTAATTTTGTGTACTTATACCTTTTCATGAAATGGAGCCCATAACCACCATATTTCAACCACATCACAAATTAATCAACAAAACAAATGATTAGAAAATTGATACACTTTTCATACACTATTAATTTAACGAAACTAGAATGGTTGTCTATGACAAATGTTAGTTTCTTCTTAGTTTATATTCGTATAGTCTTTATGAGGTGTGAGAGGATAGCTGCGACGTACAGACGGCACAACAAGATGTATTTATTTTGGGCTAATTATGAGAAGAACGCTCAATGGCGGGCGCTCAATAGAATATGAAAATTAACTTTTTGTTAACTCTTGTTTATATGATAGTACATATTTAAAAAGCAAGTAATGTATCTTAGGTACAAAGGAAAACATGTTATTGGGCTCTCCCCATATTCAACCCCAATGTATGTAATGTATGTCTTTAAATTGTCACCGAAAACGATTTTGGTTCTATTTCTTAGCACTCATTGATCTATTAATATAAAATATGGTTAATTCTTAAATATTATTAAAACCAATAAACGCAAACCAATCAGAGTTGATTCATCAAAACAATCAAAAACATTTGACAAAACAATGATATCGAAACTCCTTCCTCTTAAAGACCGCAAAGATAGATTTAGATTGTAAATCCAATTATTTCACAATCGCCAAGTCTCCAAGCAGTTACTTTAACGAGAAATATGAGATTTATTTATCTTGTTTCTTAACGTTAACAATCTTTACATATTCACCCCTCGCAATGTTGTTAGGAAAATTCTGAGCAAGAAAAAAAATATAGCTGCATCATTGTATTAGTTATCATGGCTGTATAATAAAGCATCATTCAGACAAAAATAAAAAGCCTGCAGAATCTAAGGCGTCGATGTTTCTTATGCATAACAGTATAGAGGTTACGTTGGTGTGTGCCAACACGTGGTGCCGCAGACGACGGTCCTCGACCAGAGACAAGGGGCTCTATTTTTAACAGATTATGCACGGGACGCGCTGACGAAGCGTGCTGAAGATTCGCTGGTCACAATGCCTAAGGTTTTTTTGTGTGCTTCTCTTGTTTGACGGAACGCTACTAATTTAGGTTACTGCTTTTGGCCCGTTGTGGAATTAAAAATATTCGCTTCGCAACATTGTGTTTTTCTTTTCTTGCTTTATTTATTTTTTGTTAATTTATTTAATTAGACTTGTTAAAATTGAGAGCTTTTCAAAAAGTCCAAACTAGATTTCCACTGCACTGCGCTTTAGGACTTACAGCCGTTGCATGTCCTACGGGCGATAAATTAAAAAGTAAAAGTAATAAATATGGCGGGGATCAACGAACGAATTCGTTCGGCGCCCCACACGCGAACCTTCCGTGCATCGCGGATACGAGATCAATTATGTGCCTTGTAAGAAAAGGGTGGTCTAACGCGTTCAAAAAGATTTATGGTTTATAAGATTTTTAAGTTAATGTTTTTTCGACATGGTATTGAATGAAGTAATTTAACTTAATTGCTAATTTGTATTTATAAAAAACATGCGTGTCTGTGTTGTTTTTATGATTGTGTACTATGTAATATGAAAATTATAATTGGTAAAAAAGAAGTTGAGATGTAGAGGCCAGTTGTGATGCAGCTGTGCCACTGTAGATGCGACAGGTTGTGAGTTCGAGTCCCACTCGAGAAAATGTACTCTATTTCTGGGATCAAGTCAATGCGCGGCGTTAAGTTCCGGAATTTAGCGGTAAGCTTAGAAGTGTCTAAATGGGGACGAAGTATCTTAACAATTAGTTTCATTTATATATGTAGACTAAAGGACATGAAAAATACAACATACTAATTTCGTAGGATGGGAATTCAATTATTGAACGATTACGGAAAATGATATTAAGAAAAAATTGCCTATTAAATACATATGCAAAACAAAAACAAAAAACAAACAAAACGATAAATAAAAATTAAAATAAAAAAAATTAAACATATAATGAACAAGACCATCTTTGGAGCAGTACCCCTTCTTTTTCTTACCTACTGTCTTGCGATATCCTCATTTCGCGCTTTAAAAATCCACAATTAAAACAAAGGGTTCCGGGCGTTTCTTGTCATTCTTGTCGAATACATTCAGTGTTTTCAAAAGAAATCCGTCAAAAGAAAACCGATGCGATTTCCTTGGGGCCGTGACGTGTGAAAATGGACCTTACTGCCTTTGTATAGGTCACAACCATTTGTATGAAGTTTATATTTACCCGAACTCTGGCACTCGAGTTGAAGGATAATAGGCTTTATGTTTATTATAATAAGATATGCTGAGGTGTATAATATGCTTGTAAGATGTCTGGACGGGTGAATGGCCCCTGAAAGCGCGCGTTTCAGAAGTTTGAGACACGCCATCACTTCCTGAAGCTTGGAGTGCTGGAGTTTTGTTTTATACTTTTATCCAAGTTTTATTTATAAGGATGAAGGTTGCAGTGACCTCGCAATGTGTTGTGTAATCTGTACAAATGTAGAAATATATATTTCACCCAGTACCCAGAGGGAACCCAGTGTTAAGACTCTCCGTTGCCTACTTTACGATTAATTTACGAGACATTGCATGTTGAAAGAGCAACTGTTATGTTACATTTTTATGAAAATTCCAAAAATCTTATTTAACCCACTAATAAACAATGCCTTAATAAATATTTTTTATACAGTCTCTTAAATTTTCGCATTTTATAAAAAAAGTCCGACAGGCTATGGGAAAGCTGTCCTTTCTTAAAGTTGAATTTTAAAACATCTAAATTAAACAAAAAAGACCTCCCCCTACTATAAACCGAACTAATAATGAAGCATACTTCCATGTAATTTTATGCTACCACCTCTTATTCGATAATTAATAAGTCTAATTATTTATAATATTAAATTATCATCACTGGAGATTAGTTTACAAAATAATATCTACAGAAGTAAAAATATAAAATAAATTTCAACATAAATAGAAGCAAGTGTACCCATTATGAAGAATCATTAAAATATTAATTTAAATATTTATATTTCTATATGTAAAAGTATTTACTCTACAATTTTAATAGTCTATTAACTACATAAGTTACGCTTACATCACGCAAACTACTGACCAAGTTGAGACATCCCTAATACCGAAATCCAACTTTCGTTTTCATTACAAGTCGAAGTTAAACAATGCCGAAACCTCGTGTCGTCATTTAAAGTTAACTACTAGTATTATATTACAATAACCATCAGTTAAGTAATAACAATTTTAACTGGTAGCTACTTGAGCTTTATTACTTATTTTGTTGTTATATTTAAGCTTAAACGGAGAGAAGGAGAGAAGAATTATATATAAATTTCTCCTGTTTTAGAGATACAAATGTGTTATATGATGGAACTTAACGCAGCGATTTATCTTTCCATACTGAATACGGCACTGTCATTTCTAATTATTTTAATATAGGTGCTTTAATGTTTTTTCTTTCACAAGACTGTGAAGATCGTATGGGAGATAAACAGATGTCTTTGTTAACAAGAAGTTGGTATTGTGAAAAGAATCTTTATCTAACAGATAGGGGGTAAGTTATGGGGTTGCAACTTTAACTTAATTATGTTTTGTTTATTTACTGTTACATACAAAGACGCGGTAAGGCTTTTTGGTCAATTAGAAGTGTCAAAGATTTTGATTAATTAGTTATATTAACATTCCGTACACTTTGAACTGTTTTAGATATGTATTTAAAAAGATATAATTCTATTGAGCGAAGTATTAAACGAATCTACATTCGAATCCTGTTAATTGCGTTGCTTTTTAAATCAATACCTATTAGTATTACAATTATAAGATAAATTAAATTACTCGTTGTTTTATATTTCTAAAAATGTTAAGAAAGATTAAATTTATTTATTATACATAAATTTAAATATGCGATGTTAATCGATTTTTATTATTACTTTAAATAATGTCCATATATCATAAGTACAAATATAAAAAAAGCTCTAATAAAACATATAGTAAATTTAAAATATCCGACTATAAACTACTCTTAAAATAGACAACACAGCGGCTGTCATATTTGACAGTATGTCAGTAACATTATATCTACTTCCCACTGAGTAAATATTAAGAATCGAGTTTTGGAATTAAGGCTAATGCATTATATGAAGTTGGTTAAGTTAATCTATATTTAAATTAAATATATGTTGGTAGAAGGTATATAGATATGTATGTTTGTATGTAAATGTTCGAAAACGATAATTTATTAAACCAAAATTTCCCCACTCGAAAAAATGAAGTGTTTATATTTTAATTTATTTTATAGAGGCAAAGCGTGGCGTTGGGTTCCGCCACTCATCACGCAATGGCTCTAGAATTCACGGAAAATGAGTACACGATAATGTCTTGAAGGGAATTTCCTAGGTTTCCCAGGATTTGTCTGCCTCCCTGTAGTGTGCGGGATACATCGTGAAGCTAAAAAAAGTTGAAATTAAGTTTTTCTTGGTTTTATACTATATATCAGTTTTACTTATGAAAATCATTTATTACTTTGCACATAAAAAGTTTATAAGATTACATTATATAGATAACTGTGAAGTTTTCATCTATATGCACATCATTATGTTGCAATTTCTAAGGAGACACGTTTTATTCATCACCTCAAAAAGGAAATTGGAGAATCGGATGACTTATGATAAGTTCTTCTTAACTAACATTCAACATATGAGATTTCAACTAAGTTTGTGTCAAGGAGCCGTCGCGGCACAGTGGCACAAGCGTCAGATTGTAAACGTGACGGCTGTGGGTTCAATTCCCTCTAAGGGAAATGAGTTATTATTTATTCATGTTTTATTTCTACGCTTTGGTAACAAGACAAAGCAAGGCGTTGATTTCCGCCACTCGAAAATTCGGCGCAAAGTGAGAAAGAGATTTTCTGAAAATTAGGTTCCCTTCGTCTACCTTGCTAGACGCAGAATACAGTGTGAAATCGAGAAACAAACAGATTTTACCGTGTTGCACATAAATATTAATTATTATTCTAATTTTAGCAAAAATTAAAAAAAAAGCTACACCCAAAAGCAACACAAAAACCGCAAAGTTTCCCTACACATCACAATTTAATCCACGCATTATCATTAACGGGAGCGACAAATTTATTGAAGTGGCAACATCCATATTCATACGACAGGCTGTAACGGCGAAAAACGCTATTTGCTCTGTCCAATGCTGTGCCATTAACTTGCCTGGCCATTTTTCAATTGTGATATATGTATAGGGCGTTGGTATTGGCGTCTGTATAATATATTTATGTTTATATTGTAAAAATGCTTTCATATAACAAGAAATAATGTTAAGCTTAAAAATATGTCAAGTAATATATTTTTTATCGTTTCTCATCATGTAGGGTAGTTAGAAAATGGTTAATAATAAGCCTTATCCATTGACAAAATATTTCATTTTCCATGACTTAATCAAACGATGCACTTGTAATAACTAGATCTAAAAGTCTAAAACAAATAAAAATATATTCTCAAAGAAATCGAATACCCAACCGTCACAACTCAGAGCATTGTCTACTACAACACATCAGCATAGCCAGCCATTAACTTTGCCGGCCATTTTTCAATTATGCCAAATGTATACGGCGTATATAAATCATGTCCGGGCAGCACTGGGCACAGGCACATATGTACTGTACGGTACGGCAGTACCTACTGTAGTACCTGCGGGGAGGGTGGGCGATAGCGGGGTGTGTTTAATTTGTAAACGGAATGGATCGAAACATTACGATAGCTTATCCGATATCAGTCGGGGCTGGGGTGCATCGAGTATGTGAGATGTGAGGATTTTTTTAATTCAGTCATTTTTTTTTAAATTTCGTATAAAGATAGAGAGTATGGTGATGAGACCGCGATGTACGGTGATGAGTACACGATGCTGAGTTCTACAATTTTTTATGATAGTCAGGTCTGAATATGGCGTGTTACATAGTAAACATACAATTTTGCGTCGGAAAAAGGTGCAATAACATCTTATATGTATTATATATTAAACTATTTCTAAAGACCTATATCGCGTTATAATGTTAAGATGACTGCTTTTAAAGCTGAATTTCATCAATATTGTTTGTCTATTGTTAGAACCGTGAATGAAAATAATAAAAACAGCTCCAAAACCTAGAATATAAATAAAATTCCAATTACATTCAACACAGATAATAAGTAAACACAAGGGTACACAAAAAGCTTTTCCATCAAAGTTCAATTTAAAAGTTGAAAGAAAAAAAGACGAGAAACCATTCGAAATTCAGATCGTCTAGGTGGCCAGTGGCACGTTAATTCCATCGATCATTACTCCCTGCAATCCGCCAATCGAAAAATAAAAACACTGGCAACCCCACCTGCATCCCCCGGTAGGGAGATATGATTTTTTCGAGCGTCAACCCCCCTGTCCGTACCTATTATTATAATGATACTCATATGTAGTCGCTTCCTGTTAATTTGTGTATAACGTTATATGGAAATGTATTGTATTTTAATTTAAAATCAGATGATGACTGAAGGTTGCTATAATTTGATTATATGTAAAAAGAAATATTTTTGTTATAACTTTAATACTCTACTATTTACTTAAAATTTCTAGTTCACTAATTAAAATATATATTAAATATGTTATATATTAAGAAACACAGTGAAACAGTAAAGTAAACAAACAAAAGTCGCTAAGTCAAGTACGTTACACTAATAAGTAAGGAACTGGGTAAACGAGTCGTGTAATGCGTGAGTGCTACGTCTGTAGCGTTGTTCTACAAGCCTCTACGACTACAGAGCACGCCTCTTACGTACGGTCTAGTGAATTTTATATGGAATTTAAGAAACACGTAATTTACGTTTCATTTCATTTCGTTTTATTATTTACTTTCATTTTAATTGTAAATATATTATAATCATAATATATTTAAAATTATTAGATATATTTATATTTTGTTTAAATTATGTAGATCTAATATAAATCATATTGCGTAATGTAATCCACATGCCATAAAAGCTTACTTATCTAACCTAACGATACCCTAATTTGTTATATGTGTTACGTGGCTGTATAGGCGAGCGTGTGTGGGTGCCTGCAGAGGCGAGCTCGGGCTGATCCTCATCGCGTGCAAAACGCCATGCAAAAATGTGCATTATACATACCTACCACCTATCTGCGACCCCCTACCCCTCTCTCGCCGCCTCTACAAATACATCTTTTTGAGGAACTTTTGTTTTATGTACAGACCAGGTTATGGCGGTCAGGGCGAGGGACCAACCCCATTTATGTGCCATGTAGTTTTAAATTACGAATTATCTGCATGATTGTTTTGAATGCCATTGAGATTTTAAATTTGAATAATGCTCTTTTTGAGTTGTGGCTACTGTCTATGTATCGTTACGTTCATTTTAAATGTTTAATAAGATTTTTAACTAGATGTAATCCTCTAATTAACGTAGAACTATATGAGAAAGAGAATTCAACAAGGTTTAAGTATAATATGAGTGTAAGAAATAAAAATATTAAATGACGATTACGTAGTTCCGTCAAAAGGTATCCACGCTGGCTGACGTATAAAGGATTGTACCTGAGCAGAGGTCCATATAGGTTCACTTTTAAAAATTCTATTCAGTGGGTATTATACTATGTTCTGAAAGTCAATTAAGAAACGTATTTTTAAGCTCCGTTTTCAATTTTAAAACCGTCCTTTCAAAGCGCCTTTTACTTTACTCAGCAAAGTATAGAATTTAACGAAGCCGTAATTATAATGCTCAAAAGAATTTTTCTTTTTTACAGCAATTTAATGAATTGCCTGGTTTTTCTTAAGACTGAATGAGTGGATGTACACATTTACTCATAAATATTGTAAATGACCAAAAAAAAAAGTTTTAATTAAAGTCCGTCAGTCCCATTGTCAGTCGTAAGTTCTAAGTAGCGCGATTCCTCGAAACGCGGGAAAACTTCGGTACACGCGACTGAAAGATGGGAAAGCTTAAAAAAAGTAAAAAAGAGGCAACAGAAACTGTGTTATGAGGTAAGAAGGAGTGAGGCCACGGACACGATCGCAATAAAACGATACTGCGTAAGGTCGGCGTTGGAGACCGGAACTTTTTATGTGCACTTTTTGCTCCTACGAGCAGTAGGTGGGTAAGTATATACTGTTGCTGGGAACGCGGGGAAGAAAATCTCCTTAAGTGCGGCCAGTGAAATGAACTTGCTTTAGATTTATCTTTTTGATGTATTTGTTCTTTAAATGTTCATGTTATTTTTTTTTGTTAAAGGTTAAAGTTTTTTTTTTCATATTTTTATCCTAAGTACCTTTTGAGTAAAGTTCTAAACACATACATTTATTAAATTTAATAATGATAATGATCATTACATTATTATATCATTAATAATTGATGATCATTATATATTAAATAAATATATAATTAAATATATAATGCATTAAAACGCATTACTCGTATGGCAGACCCCTACGGACGATCTTATCCATAACCTACGACAATATGAAGTTATACTAGTTTTACTAGTTTTTACAGACGCGACGCTAACTGATGAACTCGGAACCAGTTCAATTACTGACTCTACCCCACTTCGTGTTTAGTCCTTCATCTGATTGCATTGAAAAAGAAAGTGATATTTTTTAAATGCATGGAGATTAACATATAATTTAATTATTAAATAAATTTCAACAAGAATAATATGTATTTTCTTATTATTTACAATAATGTTGTCATTTTTATTTTACCTGTATGCTGTAGAATAAACACCGGAGAAATCTATTTAAAATATATAACAAATAATAGAAGAATTTAAACAAACATTTTTAATAAAAAGGAGGTGTAATTAACATTTTTACACACAAGATTAATATACTGTCAGATTTCGAGACTACAAAGTAATAAATATGACTTGCTTTTTATTGGAATAATCTAGAAATAATTGAACTGACGTCTTAATACTAAATTTGGATTACCAAAACTAGCCACCTGTTACTCTATGGTTAACAGAGCGCTAATGTAGATGGTGAAAGGCGGAGAAAGGCGCATTTTGTCTTTTTTGCTTCGCAATATTATGTTATTTCAGTGTCATTTAGTGCATTCTCTTTTTAAATACAGTCTAGATGAAGCTGCCGGTAGTTCCGTTTCTACTATTGTATAATTAAACGTTAATGTTTATTTAATTGCTACAATATTGTAAATAGGATTCGATAGTAAATCTAACATAGTATTTTAGACACATTTATTCTAAATACGTATGTTAGTTATTATATAGGTAAATCAAATTATATATTTACTTAATTCAATGTTATTAGGAAGTATTTAATTTCCTGCATAAAAAAACAAACATTGTAGCAATTTTAATACCTATATTGACTTATGATCGGGCAACTCTAAAACAAGCATTACGACGCACACAACTGCAGCGGCGGGACCTCCCCCACCCTCCCCGAATCGGCGTTTTTATATTTTTGCACATTCAAAAAAAGCGAGGCAGACAAAGATGGACTGATGACGAGATCCCCGGCCCGTGTACTGGCAACAATGGTGTGCAAGCGGGACAGAGTCACTTCTGACACGGCCGACGCGAAATAAAAATGTGCAAAGCGTTTCTTTTTTAGATGTGATGCTTTTTTACGTTAGTCTGCGTTCGCAATTAGTGATGTGCGGTTGTCGCATTGAGCATTAGGAATATATGCAAATAGAGCACTATAGAATTCGTTAGGGCTCAAAAGCTTTTGTACTGTTTGTACAGGGCTTAGGTTTCCGGAAGCACGACCAAGGTCGGCTCGAAAGTTTGGGTTCGGGTGGAGAGAATAGAGCTGGTCCAATATTACTTATAGATAATGAATGATGTCTGCTTCGTTAACAAAAATCTGTTCCTTATTCCACCGCAATCCTTTTAACGGAACGAGTTACGGCGATCTCTTGAAGCGAATTTACACAAAAGGCTCGCGATAAAATGTTTTAAATTGTTTCATTTTGTAAAATTGGAGTATAGTTATGCTTTAAACATAATGAGCGTATTGTTTCTTGCCCCGAGAGAAACTGAGAGTAAAAATAAAATTTAAACAGTTTCTTAGAATAAGTATTTGCTTTATTTCATAATTATTATGAGAGCGCATTTCGTTGACGACCACAAAAGATGAATGAATGGGTCCTTATTTGTATTCAAATTACATAGGACCGGCAAGTATCTTATACTTATTTATATAGAGTCTATACAGATGTAAAGTCTGTCATATTCTGTAATTGTATATCTGTTCGAGGACATGCACAACGACCATTGACCACGAGTGCGTCAGCTTAATTGTTCCATCTGTAGTAACCCTAAAAGCCAGGCCGCGTCCACTCGAGGCCCGGCCTACGTGAACTCTCCAGGTGCATCCTGCATCCTAATCAAAGGCACGTAACGTCGGGTGGCGCGGCTCTACAAAATTTAATACTAAAAGAAAAAACACTGACAAGCCAATGCAACGCGGCCGTGTGTGCGTGGCGCACACACACATCGGCGGGCCGTGTCGGTGCATGCTTTACGCGCGGAAAAAAGTGCTGCGTTATTGATTTTTCTCTACAGCGTCGAGGGGGGTCGGGAGCTCGCCCGCGGCCTGAAAAAGTGTCTGCTGAAAAAACCGAGACGAAAAAGCACCCCTCCCTTTTTAATTGGTAACGTAGTGTCAATAGGGCTAATCCTGGGGCCGTAATAGCCTGCTTTTGTCTCACGAATGCATTTTTCAGTGTTGCCAAGCGACGGTTCTGAATCGCGGGTTAGCTCCTTTTGGGCTTTTTAATGAAGAGTCCCCAATTTTAATACTCGGCTGCTTTGTATTGTTGCGGAGAGTCTGGCGAGGAGTAGTGCTGTGACAGATGAGATATGCGCACGCCGTTCACTGATAGTCTTGCTAAATACCAATTTCATTGCTAATATCCTAATTAGCCTTATTCACAAAATATTTCCAGATATATGTGACATCAGTACAGACAGAAAGTTTGATTAATAAATATCTTGAAATACTTTCACAGTTTACCCAAGTCTTTGTAGATATATAGAGAGATAGTGTTGGACGACCTCATTTCTAATACGTAATGCGATAAAAATCTCCACCTGTACTGTTCTTGTACTATTTGTCGTGTTTGTTTAAAAAAGAAATACTTACTATTTAAAATGAAGAAGATATAAAAATTATAAGAAGTAACGTTATTTTAAGATCTAAGTACTGTATTTATGTTTTTATATGCGTATATGAAGTATTCCGATGATTATTTAATTGTTTCACTATATCTAATGTTTTTATCTTGCCAGAGCGGGGAAGTGAAAATATGGCAAATCATATCGTCTCGTTAGTTGGAATCGAATTTTTTTTTTTTTTTTTTTTGGAAAAAGGACAAGGCAAACGAGCGTACGGGTCACCTGGCGGTGATCACCGCCGCCCACGACCCCGTGCAGCACCAGAGGTGCTACAGGTGCGTTGCCGGCCTTTGAGGTGGAGATAGACGCGCTTCTTGAAGGCACCCATATCGTACCGACCTGGAAACACTGACGCGGGTAGGCCATTCCACAGTTCGGTGGCGCGTGGAAGGAAATTTCTACGAAACCGCACAGTAGTGGAGTGCCACATATCCAGATGGTGTGGATGATATTTAAGTTTGTGACGTGCTGTGCGGTTAGAAAATTCGGCGGCAGGTAACAGGTCAAACAGTTCCTCAGAACACTCACCATGATAAATGCGATAGAGAACGCACAGCGAGGAGACGTCTCTACGCAGAGCCAAAGTGTCAAGCCTTTCACAGCTTACTGGGTCCTTAATGATTCGAACCGCTCTACGTTGTATGCGATCAAATGGGTCAAGCTGATACTGGGGTGCACCAGCCCAGAGATGAGAATCTACAACTATAACGCTTACAGTACAACACTGAACCATAATGGCCTCTAAAAATGTATTAACAACATTGAATGTTTTAGGACGTTCCTGTCATTTTAAGTTTAATATTTTTCTAGTGACAATTAGGAGTGAGACGTGAGGAACGAATTAATAATCATTGCAATTCTTCCGAACTTTATATTTCGTTAGTAGAGCGAGGATATGAAAATATTAAATCTGCTTCAAAAATGAAAATATTTAAGGCAACTTATTTGTTCCTCACGTTTTAGAATGAGTGATCAACCAAATTTGATCCAAATTAGAAAGTATATATTGAAAGTAGTAAATACAATGAAATGCTACAAAGTTACTAAATTTGCGTTAAATGTATCTTAACGCATTAGAATATGTTATAAGCACAATAACAGACATTATTAGCATACAACTTCTACTCTGATCTACCAGTGGCCAATGCAGCGTAAGCGTTTTAATTATAAGGGTGATGATTTTCATTCCTCGGCGTTTAGTTCCGCCTCTCAAAATCGAATTTTGGCGGAAAGTGGTGAACATAGTATGTTAACTGGGCTCTTTTTGCCATCTCTGCTATGATATAAAACGAGAAGCTCAAAAAATAACTAAAGATAAAACATATTTTAGTACACAATACGCACAACTATTTTTATAATCAATAAAGCTTTTGTGTACACTAAAATTCACAATTTCCAAGTTGTGCGTAATTGCAAACGGAAGTGCGTGACGTCACGTCCGTCAATTGAGCCACTTGTAACCATTAGCGAGGTCAGGGTTTGCCAGTTTGATTACTGTGCATTGAAATGTTTGCTTGTATTCATTCCTTTTAGTTAGCAACTAAAGTTCAAAGAACTTAAAGTGATGTTTTAGCTTTAAAGTTGTGTTTTTTGTTCAAATAAAATTACTTGAAAATATATGTATGTATGGAGATCATTTTAACACTATGTTCTCTCTACTTTTTCTATAATAAAATATTTAATGTACAAAGAAAAATAATATTCCAGTGTCTGCTATGTTTTGTTTATGTTAATAAGAACTTATTACCCACGCTTATTTCTCATATATATGAGGAACTCAATCGTACGACTTCAATCTACAAACTTTGCAAGAGCTTTAAATTTTCAAACAATATAAAAATTATAATGATAGCTTCACGGTGGGAACAGGGAACCTTGTTTCTTTGCCGTGTTACTAGAGCGTCGTAAGGAAAATAATATGAACGCACAACCGTCGCTGACTGTGAGAAAAATGTAAATAACTGATATCCCTAAGCGGGAATTGAGCCAGTAACCATTGCGTTCATAATCAGACGTTGTACCGCTACACCACAATGAATATATGAAAATTTAAAATTTCTAATACAGAAGAAAAAAATATTATTAATTCAATATATGTTAGTATGTATATGTATTTAAATGCACATAACATATACAGTAGTTCTATAACACGCATCGGCGGCATTGACCGCGCATTACGCAACTACTTGACATTAATAAAGCGCAGACAGACGGACAGACGGCGACCAAGTTCATGTTATGCGATACTCGGACATTGTTACTATATACTATATAATACATTTATTACATTTGTTTCATAATATATTGAACTTTATTGTACACAGATTCCAGCATTTAGCAGGGTCAGCAGGAGCCCAATGTTAAGATCCTCCTTCTCCTACGCATCAATCAAGTCTCGAGACATTCCTTGTTGACTAGTCGTCACCAGAACGAGTAAATGAAAATCATTTATCCTCTCAAGTGGGAATCGAACCCCAGACCGTCGCGCTTACAGTCGGACGTTGTGACGCTGCGCCATGATAGCCTCTGATTTATGTTAGTAAAGTTGCTTCTAAATCTAGTCATAAGAACAAGTTCAAGTACCACTTTTAGCGAGTAGGGATGTATATTGAAACATAGGCATTTTGCTAGTATAAGATAGCTTTTTTTTTTTTTTTTTATGGAAGAAGGACAAGGCAAACGAGCGTACGGGTCACCTGGCGGTGGTCACCGCCGCCCACGACCCCGTGCAGCACCAGAGGTGCTACAGGTGCGTTGCCGGCCTTTGAAGTGGAGATAGACGCGCTTCTTGAAGGCACCCATATCGTACCGACCTGGAAACACTGACGCGGGTAGGCCATTCCACAGTTCGGTGGCGCGTGGAAGGAAATTTCTACGAAACCGCACAGTAGTGGAGTGCCACATATCCAGATGGTGTGGATGATATTTAAGTTTGTGACGTGCTGTGCGGTTAGAAAATTCGGCGGCAGGTAACAGGTCAAACAGTTCCTCAGAACACTCACCATGATAAATGCGATAGAGAACGCACAGCGAGGAGACGTCTCTACGCAGAGCCAAAGTGTCAAGCCTTTCACAGCTTACTGGGTCCTTAATGATTCGAACAGCTCTACGTTGTATGCGATCAAATGGGTCAAGCTGATACTGGGGTGCACCAGCCCAGAGATGAGAACAGTACTCCATGTGTGGCCGAACCTGGGCCCTATATAGGGCCAATCGGTGTTTTGGCGTGAAGTACCGTCTCGCTCTATTGATGACCCCCAGTTTCTTCGAGGCCAACTTGGCCTTGCTTTCCAGATAGCTGATGGATACCAACAAAAAAAAACCAACGGGAACGAAATCAAAAATAACGAAATGTTACATTCGTACCGTTGCTTATATGTATCTACAGTTTATGCAAAAATATAAATGAAAACAAAAATTAGTACAAGAAAAATAAAAGAATTCGGTTACAGCGGTTGATGTGAACAAAAGTTTGTTTAGTTTCTTTATTGCTTTGGTAATATAGTTATTACTTATTACTTTGTTTTCACCAAGTTTTTTCTTTACTGTATAGATTAATTTAATGACGTTGCTTGTTATCTGCTAACTACGATTTTTAACCCATATAGATTCTTAGACAAAATGAGTTTCAAATTTTTAATCACATATTTAGTTCAGTAGTTTCTTTTACAGCTTCACGCTGTATCCCGCTTATAACAGGGCAGACAGAAAAACCTAGTATTCATGCATTCCTCTTCTCGCCTTCCGCCGCATTACGTGTTGAGTGGCGGAACTCAGTGCTGCGCTGTGCGTTGACGCTATAACGAAGAAAATATTAAATATATCATTTCCTCGAGTGGGAATCATCACGGTGACGAGCCACCATTAGCCTCTTGGTTTGCTTGATCTGAAGAAAAAAACCTAATTTCACATCTATTGTGAGATGTGGCACACAAGCGAAGCCGCGAGCGACCACTAGTCACACACAACAACACACAAAATTGAAGCAGTAATTCCATAACGAGTACAAAACGAGTTCATCATCAATCATCAATAAAGCGCAGACAAGGCTCAGACGGCGCGCGGCGGTGAGCAACTCGCGTTATCCGATACCGTCGTATTGTTCTCGTGTTTGCAATCTTTTTATCTTTTTTTCTTTGAGGTTTTTTTTTTGTAATAATTTGTGTGTGTTGGGCATATGGTTATGTTTGATTGGATTGTGGGTTCGATTTTACTGGGGTCTATGACTTTTAAAATCTAGTAAGGAAAATACACAATATCTAGAAGTATAGGCATCTTCTTCTTCTTCTTCTTCCTCCTGGCATTAATCCCGGCTATTGCCAGGGTCTGCCCTCCTACTCAACCTACTCCACTTTGCACGGTCTTTTGCTTCCTCGGTGGTTAGACCAGGCATCATAATAGATAATAGGTGTGTATTTTCTTTTTTTATACAATTAAGTACATTTACAAGGATAAGGGGAATGTCAGTAAAGCAAGTATCTACTCCACCGCCATAAAACTGCCGATATATAAAATCACAAAACTTTAACGCGTTATACTTCGCAGAAAGTTGGGTGGCGCAAGTGTAAGCGAGTTGCGGGTTGATGGAAATGAATACTAAGAGCTAATTTGCTTGCTTAGATACTAAAAATATGCTACTTTTACTTACTTAAAAACTGTAATTGTTTGTGGTTTTTATATATATTTTTATTTTAGATATAAAAAGAATGGTACAAATGTCGTCAAATATTTAATATTTATGTCATCTTTTCTAATCTGTATTTACTTGACATTACAATCAACTCAAATTATGTTTTTTTAACTATAATAACCATTCTAAAAAGTCCAAAAATACAAACAAATAAGATAAATTTCATGGCCTACGAAATCATTTTCAAATATTATCTAAAAAGGAAGCACAAAATTTCAGTCTATAAAAACGTAGGTGCCATATTCCTTCAACATAAAACATAATATTTAAACGCCGTCACGTCTTACACCATACGTGGCGTGTTTCCGTGGCTTCCAGTATTCACGCGACGGTATGCCCCGTACAACCGAACTACTAAGTTCTCATTCAAAATTTATGAATCTCCTTAGTAGCGATTTAGTTAGGGTTGCTTACTGTATATATATTTTTACTTCGACTCGTATAAGAGGGTAGGGTAAAAGAAACCTAATATTAAAACATTACGTTGTACACTTTCCGCAAAGCTTTGTCTTGTTAATAGAGCAAGGAAAAGTAAATAATTGATTCCCTGAGTGGAAGGCTGAACCCACGACCGTCGCGTTCATAATAAGACTCAGTACCGCTGTGCCGTGACGGTTTTTAACTAGAAAGTTCTTAGCGACTTATAATAGTTCGTGTTGCTTACTATATATGACAGACAAAAATTGTAAACGCGGCTCGTTTATAACTTATTTATGCTGTTTTAGTACTTTATTTATGTCGATGTCTGATGCTACTTATTCCTGTATGTAGAATTAAAGTTAATGATGTCGTTAAAAGGTTAACGCTGTTGATGGTCGCGTTGTGACATGTCTTTTAAAGATATGGGGGATTTTAAGTATTTTTTATATTTTTGTAGTAAGCACTGACCGAAAACTAGGGTAGTGTTTATTTGAAAAAAGTCCTGGGTACAATATTTTTTCCTACCCGCTATTTAAAATAGAAATATCTACCTTTTCAGTCAAATTCTAAAATATAACCATAGTTTGTTCACGTCCATATTACACTACGGACGCGTTCTTTTAAAATACACTACAGGAACTTTAAAGGAGAAGGTGGAAAAGCTTATAGTATTACAAAATAAATTAAACAAAAAGTTTTGTACTTTTACGTTTTACATATTATATTATCAAAATAAGAACATTTAAATAACATATTTTACCTACTAAAGGGTGATTTCGCTACAATGTAACTAATTCGCATTGCCAACATATTTTGACATGGTTAAACTAAGCAGAGGGTCTATTTCTATGAGGGGGTGTAGGGTAGACCATGCGTGTCTATTTGTCTATTCTGATGCGATACATATGTTGTATGGGATGATATGGTTGACTTCACGATGAGCAACCCTAAGTTATTGACTTATTTAATAGAAAATTTAGGTACTTTTGTATTAGAAGAGGTGTGTAAACAGTTTTGTAAATGGAATTCGTTATCAAATGTCTTTTTTTATGTATTTTATATTTTTTAAATGGTTTTATTCAGTTTGAGTTAAGATTTATTATAAAATATAATTTATGTTTAAAAGATAATGTAAGTAAAATCTAAGAATTAATTCTCTACATCTCTATTTATAAACCTCGTAACGAGAAAAAAGAAAAAGAGATTATAAGAACTTTAAACTTTAAGCTATTTCAAGTAACTATAAATCCTTATTCAAGATGAACTAAACAAGCAAGCGTAAATTAAAACTCAAAACTCAAAGCTCACCCTTCATTATATCGAGGGTAACGCATATTCGTGCGTATTGACCCGGCAGTTGTCAAGGCCAGGATCAAGTTCAAGGGCGGGGAGCCTTGCTACAGGTGGACTCCATCAAAGTTGAGTAAACTTTCTTATATTACTTGGCTAAGCCTACGGTTTTGTATGAAGCTTTGCCAATTTTTTCTTTCTGGATTGAGGGAAAAGTTTTCTTAGTTCGGTGTGAGAGAGTTATTGATTATTATGTGTATAATTTTATAAATTTTGTTCCAATATTTATTTCGTAGGAACGAGACGTAAGATGCGTTTTTCGGGTGGTTAATAGAAAGATAGTTTTTGTCTTGATTTATTTGGACAAAGCTCGGTAACTGAATGGTCTTTCGTTTCAGTGCAAAAATTGCAATATACATTTTTAAAGAGCGTGCAACTGGTTAATATGGGTATACCATAAAGTCATTATTTTTGTTATACAAAATATATACTTTTACATCGATATAAGTCGAGGGTTTTAACAGTTAAAATGACAGGCAGACCTTTCTTCAAAACGTAACGTCATTAAAGTCAGTAAAATTATAATTTCATTATACAAACATTTAATGATTTCATATAAAATTTGCAAGTTCATCGCAAATTATAATTTTCATTGATCGCGAAGAAATAAAATCCGTCAAGTACGTCCGTCGTGTAGAGTTGAAATTGACTTAAACTTTTATGACTAACTTAATACTTTCTTAACGACACTCAACTTGGTCTCGCTACGAATCGTTATCGTTCATCTCTTCAAAACATGTATCTATATAAAAAATATGCATATTGCTTTCATCATTCTTTATAATATTATATTGATTGATAATTTGGAATAAATTCTTGACTTTGGAAGTGTTAAGACACTCCGTTCCTATTAAGACATTTTCTGTTGCCTACTCTCCGCCGTATACTGAAAACATTGCATGGCGAGTGGCGCTTTGTCTCATTACCAGACCGAAGAAATTAAAATATTAAATATTTAATTTCTTCGAGAAGGGATTGAACCCACAACGTCTTGCGTTTACAGTCTCGTTTAAGAAGTATGAGTTTTAAACCAAATTTCGACTTTTCTCTTTTTAAAACATCATCAAAGGCATTCACAAACAAAATTTTTGTAAGAACACAACAGTAGATGTTCAATAGGAACACAAGAGAACAAGTATTTTATTTTAAACTTAGATATAGGAAACTTAGTATCCAACCCAAGAGTAAGTCTTCAAGCCATAAATCAGACTCTACATCCCCAAAGGAGAGTCTTTGGAAGTTTCCACTAGCATGTACTCCACATACATTGTTTATGACAAGCCACCCTTGTTTTGCGAAATAAATAGGGGTAAATATTCGTGCGTATTGACCTAAGGGTTGCGAAGGCCGCGTTCAAGTTCAAGGACGGGATCTTATCAACAGGTGTTGGGGCAATGTTGACGTTATGGAAGTTAAATACGCAATTTCGTTAAGTTTTTTTACCTAATTTGTAGTTATATTTTGGTAATAGTATTATGGTTATTTTTGAATACTAGGTAATTAATAGGTTTAATTTGACAGTAAAAGGGGGGAAGAAAGTGTTTTAGTAAATTAATTTTTATGTTGCTGAAGAAGTTTTGATCATCTTGTATATAAAATTATAATGATAATTAAAAATTGAATGGAGCAATTGCTCTCTAAAAAAACTGTAAAATATATCAATGTAAAAAAAAAGACAATTTATAAGGTTTTAGAATTTCCGAAAGGAGAAAGAAATATGTTATTGTATGGACTAAGTTGAGTTGTTATCATTCACAATAATTTTTGAATTAATTGTAAATTATTTTTATGCAATAATATAGGGAGACTAGTGCTTTTAAAAAAATCTTACCTTAAAGCTGCAAAGAAGGCTTTATCAAAAGTTCTATATATATTTAAAAAAACAACTTCCTTTTCACTAAAATCAAACGGTAGCTAAAATAAGCTATAAATTAGGACGTTTATAGTGAACTGTTATCGCGACCGGACGTTTGATAATACTAAGTTTGTAAACTCGCGGGCTAGGCGTGATGGTACACGTGATGTTTGTAAACTTTTCTAGTGCAGTAAAGCACGTGTTCGTGATTACCTAGTGTAAAGCTTTAATGTTTTTTTTTTGTTTCACACTGTATCCCGCTTGTAGCAGGGTGGACAGTGGGAATTCAGTGTTAAGACACTCCGCTCTCCACAATTCCAGCCAATCAAAACCATTCATTCCTCCGAATAGGCATTGGACTCATAGCCTTTGCGTTTATAGTTAATATGTCACAGATAAATAAATAAAATGTGTTAGGTAGGTTTTAGGTAGAGAAGTTTTTTTTCTTTTTTTTTTGAAGAGTTTTTTTTCTTTACTTTACTTTAGTGTTATAACTCTTATATTAGCATGTTTCTTTGTTGGAGTAAGGCGATGGTAAAAAGATGAGATTATTAATGTATTATTAAATATTTCGTTTGTTAACATTTCATTGAAGTTATCTATAATCCCTTTAGAAAGAGGCGCAATGCTACAGTTTTGGATTTTATTCCGACTTGAGGGAATGAATTATTATAATTTCCTGGCAACAAGATAAAGCGCGGCGTTGAGTTATGTTCTGCCGTAATCTCGAAAATGGAAAATTAAAATCCAGTACTTTCAATATTAGGTTCCCTTCTTTTTTAATTTTTGTCATTAATATATTCGTTTCATAGTATTTTAAATCTAAAATATGGTTCTCATAGTTCAAAACACAAAATTTTCACAATCTTCTCAAAAATCCCTTCTAACCGTAAACAGCGGAAAAACAAAAATATCTTTGGGAAAATCTATAGGCGATACGGTAGTTTCGCGAATTATACGGTTTCCAATGACCACCAGGTACCTACTGACCAGTAATAGATAATTGGTGAGCAGTTCGGTAGAAGCGTGAACCAGCATCTGATTACCGGTGTACCGTGAAGCAGAACATTGGCTCTAATCTACACGGGTTTTGTGTAACCACACTCTAACTGTAGAATTGTGTAGAATAACTAAATTATGTGCTCCATACAAATATTTGTGTTATTGCTTGCGGTTGTGTGGAAATTGCTCAGCTTATGTTATTGATAAAAGGAGTTTTGTGTTTTTTTTTTCAAGTTTTTATCTAGAAAGATGTTGTTAAAATTTTTGTTTTTTTTTTCTTAAATGTGCTATAATTTACTGTGTATTTTAATGCCAATGTCTGTTAATAAGTAGAATAGGGAATGCATATAATATGTAAGTTAATCTCAAATATTATAAGACATAATTATAATAAAAAAATGAACGATTATTTGTCGAAAAAGCGCAGCGTTAAGTTCTGCCATTCAATATGCGATTCCTCGGAAATTGGGAGAAAAGTGAGGAAAGGAGTGTTTTAACGGCAGGTTCCCTCTGCCTACTCGGTTTCGATGGTCTGGTATTTTTTACAAGACATACCTCTTCCTTTAATAACACATCTTCATAAATTATTTTGCATGTAGATATATAACTGCTAATTTCAGTTACTTATGTAACAAAGAGTACAATAAAATGAAATATTTGTTTCCTATACTTATAGCTATACTTAGGTGGTAGAACTTGAAATATCAGGGCTGTAATTGATCAAGCATGTGGAAGTACTACGAGGGGAGTTAGTATTATGTTTAATTTCATAAAACAATGAAGGAGCAAACCCTTAAAAACATGCAATGTATGTACAAATGTGTAAAATAAAAATATCTGTCTTTGTTTATGTATATTTCTCTGTACGATGGATATAATAGAATTTGTAAGCATGTTTAAATTCCATATAATTATGTACTATTTGGTCTAATGTATCTTATACTTTTTATGTAATTTAAGACTTTTATTTACTTAATTAGCAAAATAAAAATGACTCTTGTCTAATCTGTAGTGTTTTTATGTCTTACAATTTACTTTAATGTTTGTGTCTTCTTGAATTAAGAAAAAAAACCCTACCTCCAAGCAAAACCGAACAACTTCACATAGCTAAATAACTCCAAAACTAGACAGAGCAGCACTAGCACAGAAAGTGCACATTATATCGACCTTGGCCTTTACGTCGGGATGCACCACATTTGCATATAAACGCAGCCGACGGCGATACGATTATCGCGGCCGGACCGGTTGGTTCACGCGACCAGTTTCGTCTTGGAAAAGTGATACTACTTACGAGTTGTGTGGAACTTATAGGTTTTTGGTGATGTGGGTGGTGGTGGTGGGATTTACTTTCGATTTTACTTTTATTTATAGTAAAATCAGTATAATAAATTCATTATGTTGTTTAGTATATTATTTTAGATCACTTGTTATTTGCCTAAATTTATTATAATCATAATGAAAATAGATTAAAAATTATGTATGAAAATTATTAACTTTCAATTACTTGCCTACGAGATTTTGTATATTAAAAGTATTGTGATATTAAATACATACTGTTAGTAACCTGTGACGTCATAAGATAGTAGGAATATACTAGTTAATAAAATAATATTTGTTTTTATCACAAATTGGCAAAAAAATATTAATATTGTCTAACATTAATGAAACATTAAATGTCTATTATAAAAATAATATTTTTTATTATTTACCATTATATTCATTTTAAGTAATTATAAGCCCACACATCATTTATCTACAACAGTAGGTACAATTGTTATTGGAATATAAATTATACAATAAGCTATAAGTTTTATATTCATACAACGTTCTTGAATTTGATAGAGTAAACACTAAATATTAATAACTCGTTTTAATATAAATATGACTGTACTGATTGCGTAGCTTTAAAGAATATCTTTTTAAATATAATATTTCAATTAAAATATTTTTATAAATTCATACTATTGATTTATTGTAAATTCAAAACTACTATAAATATACCAGTTTTTATTTATAATTACAAAAACAGCTATGTTAAATTCAATTCGTTATATACCCCAATTCAATTTAACCTATTACATTAGGTTCCCGGGTGATCAGTTACATTAATATATATTATTAATATAAGGATATTAATGGGAATATGACAATAATATCTTTATAATAATCTTGGGAAGTATAATGCTTATTTCTTTTTAGTTTCTCGCTGTATCCTGCACTACCTACCCTTGGTAGAGGGAACCTGTGCGCCCCTGCGCTACGATTTGGCTAAAATGACCTAATTGATATTACTATATTTTAATTGTATGTTTATTATAAAGGTTATTGGTGATTTACACTATCGGTCTGATATCAAGTGCAGTGTTCCGTTCAGTTTCCGTGATCTAGTCCTCTCTCTCTATCTCTAAAATAAGCAGAAATAGAAAAACTGAATGATGATTCATTCATGATTCATCCTATCTCCTTGGGTCCAGTGTGATGCAAGATAGGGCAAAAGCGGAATATTTCCTTTTACATCATAAAATCCACGCGGCACCTGGCGGCAACTACTAGTTTAAAATATCTTAGTAGTGCAGTGTCTTGACTTTTATTTAGTGTTAAGAAATCGTCGGTAATAGATAAGTATTTTTTCTTACTTTACTTACACAAGCAACTATTTCTGTTAAACAATAAAAAAGAAGGTATGACATTTTAATCCTTTAAAATTTATATATAAATGAGTGTAGGTTCCAATTGTAATAAAATTGCAGCTACCGTCTCATAGCCATAAAAAACTGTAATTTAAATAAATATATAAATTAAGCAAATAATATTCAATAATTATAATACATAAATAATTTATTATCAATTGACTTTTAAAATGTGACAGCTCTATATTTATTGTAAGCTTAATAGTTTATTGTGACTGAGCAAAGTTTCTGTAGCCAACTTTAGATTTGTTAAATCTATAAAAATTTACAATTTTAGAATATTTAGATTTATAATTTAGGTATTTCCCCGTTTTCATTACAAATTGTTAAAATTAAAATGTTTTTTTTTTCTGGACGTAACTCACAATGTCACTAAATAATCGATAAGTAGAGAACGGAGTGTATTATTATAAGACATATTCAGCCTTAAAACGCGCACAATATTTGAATAAAGGAACAAAAAAAAATATCAAAGCTCGGGAATTTTTTATTATATACTCTGTATCTTTAGTAATCGCCTTATAAGTATGCACTTACAATGTAATGCAAATTATACAGTATTTATATTAGTAATAAAACGTTTTAGTGTGAAATTAAAAATATATATACGTATATTAGTATGCCGTTTTGTTTTAGAAGGTCCGCGACGTTTTACTGCGGACTGATCGTAAATAAGTTACAAAAAAGCTTTAAAAAGGTTGTAATGTTATTGTCGTTCGGCTGAACTTGGCGTATCTGTCCTATATATTTCTTTTATAGTCTGTGCTGTAAAAAGAGCGCGTAATAAAAATTAAGGAGAGTATCTTGTATGAATTTACATGTTTATAAACTAGTGATTTGTTTTGTCTTTTTTGTTATTGTGTTGTTTTATTTTATATTAAAAATTGTATAATAGAACCTTTGCTACTTACACTCTTCTCGGCTTCTTCTTTTAAGATTTTATTTCCTTTAGAGTAAAGTTACAATAGTTTATATTAAATAGACATAGTGGATTATTAATAATATCTTATGATATTTACCTATTTGATTTTATTTAATGTTATTAAGAATTAATAACAGATAATATAAATTTCAATATTTAATTTTATATTAATTTAGCAAACGATGTAACCTTATAAAGGATTAAAAGCTTAAGCCATATATAATAGTTTTATAATTATTATAATGGCGCCAAAAATGTATAACTATAATTAAATAGATGGCGGCATTTTCAAATTATTATAAACAATTACCTGTGTGACAATAATCTTCCAGATAGTGCCTCGCCGCCCGCTGCACAATCGAGTAGTACAGGCTCACAGAAGATGCAAGCGCCATTTTACCTCTTCTTCTCGCTACTTCTGTCCGTCCGTCGATATACTTTACTCCGAGTGTGTTACAGTTTCATTGGAAATTAAGGAAACTGAAGAATGAAAAAAACTCAAACCGTTTCAACTGCATTAGTTTGTGATTGGAAATAAACGTAATTAAATGAACGAACCAAAATTAAAAAAAGAAACCTAGTTTGATAAGTTGCGGTTACCGGGAATTTTGCCGAAAATTGTTTTTGTATACGAAATTGTTTCACGTTGTTCCATTTTTTGGAGGTCCGAAAAGTCACAATTTTTAAATTTTAGCGCACATGACGCGATAAACCGCCGTCCGATACGCGAAATGAAACACGTAAGAATAAAATAAATAACGCGGTGGATGCGGGCGGCGCGCGCCGCGGTGTCAGCGAGACTGCCGCCCGACTCACTTTTTTTTTACTTCCCCTGCCTGGGATGCTGAAACGTACAGCCGATCGCCTTTATTATCGGATTTGTGATTTTTCATATAAATATTGCTTTAAAATATTCGGGAAATTGGAGTTCCTCGTGTTTTTCCCATTGAATATTTGAAATTGTGTCTCATAAGATTTTATTATTTGTCCCACTAAAATGTATGTATTAAGCATGATTCTAATAACAATAAATAAATTAAAAAAACAGAATACTAGAATTAGTTTAAAATGACACAATTTCGATAATATATTATTAATTTACAACAAAATAAATGTATATTATATTAAAAATATGTTGAACATGAATAAATTTGCAATGTGAATAATAAATAAAATATTCTAATCAGATTCGTATTAGCGGAACGATTTGCAAGCGCCGTGGTGAAAAGGCGGGAAAATAAGTTTCCCGCCGAGTACTCGAGACATGCGTACAGAAGACGGCCACTTGTAAGGACGTTCGAAATTTGTCTAATAACCTCAAAACAACAATAATATTGTTAAAGTTAAGTTCTTTTTTGTTTTCTTTTTCAAATATACTTGTTTTAGTGTGTATTTAAAGATATATTCATATTCTAGGTTAAGAATTGAGTTAAATATGGATATAGAGTGTCGTTTTAGCAATTCATTGTTTATTTTTGTGTGGCGTGTCTCTAATATTAATTATACAACAGTATATGTAAGTATGTGATATAATAAAAAAAATCTAATAAATTGACATTATTATACACAAAAGCACACCATTAATTATCGTATATCAATTCGCGAGGTCCTCGTAATGTTATATTATTTAGTAGACAGCTTATCGTCAACATAATCGGATGCTGTGCAATTATGACGAAACCCTTTAAAAACGATTCGCGTAAAAATAAGGAAAAAAATGAGAAAAATGTTCATCAACGCGACACGACACCCCTCGACCCCCTGCGGGGCGGCGGGAGGTGCGAGCGGGACAGCACTACTAACATATAGCTATACTCCTCGGTGCATCGCAGTACAACTTTCATACTAAAACTACCCGCGTTGCGCAGATACGTCTTTATTATTGAAATGTCTTATAAGTGTTTCTCTAAAATATATTTTGAACCTAAATTTAAAGCTTTTAGGATTAATTTTCCGTAGGTCTTGGCCCCTGCACATTGCGTGCTGTCCCGCTAAAGTTTCGGACCCGTGCATCTGTGAGCACACCCACACGTGAACGCTAAGTTTAGCCCGTGTCCATACACGCTGCACCTACACACACATAAACGAACTTCCTTGTGAAGTGTCGCTGTGTGAGTGAGTACAGTAGTGTGCGTGCAAAAGTTGATATAGAAGTTTTCGGTAGACTTTCTTTGTGTCAGTAATTTTTTTCGTGGAGTTGCGCTCGTGTGCGCGGGTCAGTGTGATTTTTTTCAAGTTTTTCTCTACGCACACCAGCGCGCTTTGTTTGTACGCGGCTGTTTGCCTGTGTGGGGAGAACGCCCGTTCTTTGTACCCGGGGATTGTAAAAAATGTCGTATTGGATTCTAGCTGTGCTAATGAATGATAGATACGAATGGTATTGGTACTCCTACACTCGAAAATCTGATGCGGAATATGCAAGTATGTTTTTTTGTGCATACGTCGGTGCTCTTTTTGAATATAGAAATTTGGAATTGAATTCGTATTTCTGCGTGCATTTTTGTCGATGGGAGTGATTACTATTTGAGTGGGATTTTAATTTGATTAAAAACGGTATACCTTTCATATGGAAATATGGTATTGCTGTATGCACGCGGCCGCATGCATATTGCATACGTCACTAGTACTCTGAGTAATGTTGTTTATGCTCCCGCGACTATTGGAAACGTTATTCCAGTAATTACGTTTTATTTTAATTTTGTTCTCTGATGCACTATCAGTTCTATCGATTTTATATTCGTTCCCATTAAAATCGTTTTCCTTTGGTAAAATAATGAAATTGAACCCGAAAACGCTAGATGTGGGATCTATTTCTTTATCTTTGTGGATCCCGTATGTTTTAGGGTGCAAAGAGAATTAAGGCAGACGACTACGACTCCAATATAGAGTATAGCGGAGTGGGATTCACTTTATGTAATAACGTTTTAAGTTTTAAGTATTTTTTATAGTTTCATTGTTTTTTCGCATATAATCGTTTTCCGTTTTCCATTTTCTACTCTATGCCATACTTTGTCTATCTGAACTGGAAAAAGAAAATAATTCAATTTCCCGAGTAAAAAGATTGAACCCACAACCGACATGCTTACGTTCCACAATCCTTCCCACAATCTTTCATAAATATTTATGTTTTTATCTTCACATAGCCAGCCTGCACGTAGTTGGGTACGCAGAGGGAACATAGAAAACCTCCTACTGTTAAGACACTCCGTTCCTAAGTATCAGCATAATTCTCAAGGCATTGCGCACTTTACATCCTAACTAAAGGGAGGAAATGAACATATTAAATATTTATTTTCCCTAAGTGGGAATCGAATCCGAAACCGTAGCGCTTATAGTCGCACGCTCGTGTCCTTGCGCCAGTACGGCTTCATTTCATACCACATATGTATATTATAAAGTAATTGTATAGTATATAACAAATACCAGGAACATAACTACCAAACCTGGCCAGCCAGATATTTTGCTGTAGGTACATATTTGTGATACTTTACTTTACTTACAATTATAAATATAGCTTGCTTAAATGTCAGGGTTAGTTGGAGCAAATAAAATATAATTTTACATTTTGTTTGAAACTGTCAATTAATTGGATTTATATTTATAAACGATAAAAAATGTTAGCTATTTCAACGTAATATATTATTTAATTTTCTGCGTAAGGTAAGCATAGCCTTCTGCGTAAGCCTAATTAGGTCAAGATACACCGTTCTCCGCTTTCTATCCAAATTGGAGATATTGCGAGTTGGGTGGTGGTAGTAAACTCTGCACAGCAAGGTCAATAATAGTAGGGAAATGAAAATAATTTATTCCCTCGAGTGAGAATTGAAACCATAACAACGTTTAAAGTCAAATGCAGTGCCACTGTGCTGCGATTGCCCTAAACAAAAAGATATAATTAAAAAAGTGTCGAGAACAGTACATTCGAAAACAGAAATGAAAAATAAACATATTTTCATCGAATTTTGACATAAAGATATATTTTTTTTATATTGTTATAAATGATAAATGGTTTAATAAATAAACAAAATGCTGTATTTTTTTTATAAAGCATATATTATTTCGTTAACCTGGCTTATTACTTATTACATTTACAAATACTTACATAAATGTGTGAATGTATGTAGCTTAAATTAAGCTTAATAGTAACCTTCGAGTATGCACTTCCTCAATTCTCCACTCTCTTTACTCGATATAATCGCGCATTACATAAGCTTTGTCTATGGATGAAATCACAGAACACTAAAACTAAAATTGTAATATATATAATTTGAATAAACTCTACATAATTATTATTAGTAGTGTTTGGATCGAGCCCAATTTTTTTCCTTTCCAGAGGGAGGAAAATTTAAATAATAAATACTTCCTTCCCCCGAATGGGAATTGAACGTTCCCTCCCGTTTATGATCGCACTCATCGAATTCGATTATACATAAAAATTAACTTGAATGTTTTTTTTAAGCTTAATATTTTTTACATATTAGTTTTCATAAAAATTTTAATAGATAGCTAAAAATTAAATTATTTTTATAATTATAAGCAATTGGAAATAATTATGCAATCACATCTTTAATTTTTACTTGTCATATATTACTAATTTGTCATATATTACTAATTTCTTATTTAAATTACCCATTTTGATTACTTCTCAGACTAATTTATTTCATACATTGTGCCATTTCTAAGACACCTCATGTTCTGTGGGAACCACAGAACAAATCACGAGAGCTCCACATTCGACCACATTATTTACATTTCACTTTTATCAACCAGTGTTGTCTGGTACTTCATAATTCGTCTAAACTGTCTTAATTTTATACTTTTATGCAACTAACTTAGCGGAAGTTCTTTTTTTATAATGTGATGTACTATTTTATAAACAAACTAGTCATATTAATAGTTATATGGCGCAGTGTGACGGTGTGTGACTGTAAAGTTGATTTCTTTGGATATAATAAATAAATTATTTTCATTTTCTAGCTCTGAAAAAAGGAAAAGTGCAATTCGGGTGGATAGCGGAGAATTATTAATTCTCTCTGTCTAACCTGTTATATACGGAATAGAGCGTGAAACTGAAAGAAAATAATATATTTATAATAAATATCTACTTTAAAACGGCATACATTTTAAAATGTTAAATATCAATTACATATAATATTTGTGTAATTTCAAAGCGTTTTACATAAAGGATATATTTAAATAATTTCAGCATGCACTTTATTCTAGTGCATAGACTTTTAAAAAATGAAACACCGTGTTTTAAAGTAATTGAAATTTTAAAGAGTGAGGTTGCAAAAATATTGCGGAAAGATTACATACAGCCTTTATGTTAACATATTGCTTAAACAGATTTTATGTAAGAATAAAATAAAAGTATTTTGAGAGATAATTATATTTAAATAATTTTCATTTTCATCGCTCTAGTTAATAAATAAGCCGTGGCGTTGAGTTCCGCCCCTCAACACGCAATGTCTCGAAAAATGGATTATACGTGGGGTATGGAGAGCCATAATATTAACACTAAGTTCTCTCTGCTAACTTGCTAACCTCTAGACGTATCCAGCGGATACTGGAGAAAACCTAGTGTTAGAACCTTCCATTCTCCATGATTGTTATATTAACAAGCTGAGAGACCAATCTACACTGGCACCAGCATCGGAGCTATCAGTGCTCGCGTAAGACAGACCACTCTATCTAATGATATGCATTAGTGTTCGTATATTAATCTTCCAAATACCACGTTGTTAGATGGCAAAAAATGGAAAAAGTAGAAAAGAGGTCAATAACTGGATCGACAGTATAATTGTTACTGGTACAGACGATGCTTCGAGCAAGTTTCTAGCTATTTTGCGTTGCTTTTTTGAAATATAACGGCTTTTTTCTGTATAGCAGAGATAGATGAGAATCTAGTGTCAAGACACTCTGTTCTTTATTTTCCGTCAGTCAATCTTTTTTTATACATTTTTTTAACCGACTTCTGTGAGAAAAGGAGGTTATCAATTCGACTGTATTTTTAAAAAAAAAAATTATGTTTGTTACCTCATAACTTTTGACTGGATGAACCGATGTTGATATTTTTTTTTATTTGAAAGGTGAAGCTTCCCGAATGGTCCCATTTTTTTTGGTCCATGTCTGACAATGGTATCTATGAGAAAACCACATAAGTCTTAAATTTGCATTAGGTATGTGCGCGACAAATAGACGAATAACTCAATGTCGCGCCAACCGATTTTGATGACTTTTATTTGAAAGGATACACTTTAAGGATAATTTGGTGAAAATTTGGTTAGGTTCCGGTTATGGGATGCGGTCAAAATTGAGAAAGTTTGTTTTACAGTAATAGTTACAAGCATTAATAGTTACAAGCAAAAACTTTTTAAATTGATGTCAGAAGTGAGATTCCTGATCGTTGCATTTCTTTTCAACCCACCTCAAAAAAGAGGATGTTCAACCAACTTCAAAAAAGGGAGATTCCCAATTCAGCCGAATACTTTTTATGTATGTTCTTGTCAATATACCAAAATGTTATTTTGAACAAAAATAATTAAATGAAGTTTTACATAGGACAATCAGAACCACCCGTTGAAACCTACTACCACCACCATCACCACTCGTTTAAGAAGCATAATTTTAAGATCTACCCATCACTTAAAATCGTAAAATAAATTATTTTTTAGCAAAAAGAAGAACCGACTTCTAACAACGAACTAAAAAGTGAAAAATAATTTTACAAAGATTTTATAATTTTTAAGTCGGTGCCAAGTAAGACAAACAGGCTTAGTAATTAGATATTGTAGTAAGGTTGTTTGTTTTACTTAGCACCGACTTCAAAATTATAAAATCTTTGTAAAAAATCAATCAAAATTATAAAAAAGTGAAAAACAATTTATAATCTCAAAATTATAAATTAATTTTCACTTTTTAATTAGTTATTAGAAGTCAGTTTTTCTTTTTACTAAAAATTTATTAAAGCTTATGTAGTACAAGTATGTGTTTTAATTGTAGTTGGTGTTATACTTTTTAATCACGTTTCATAGTTGCGATATAAGTGATAAATTATCATTATTTATTACTACAAGAACAACTTATTATACAAGTTAAATAAACAACTTAATCTTAATAAAAAACAAATTTGTTGAATATGATATAATTAAAATGTTTACAATGAATAAAATGGATCTATTTTTAAATAAACATTAAAACAACGGGGAAAATAACAATTATGGACAGTTACTAAAAATATAATACGAAAATAAATTCCTTATTTCCTTACGAGGTTGGAATCTTGCTGACGTACGAAAATTCGGCGTTTCCTAGTTTCTGTTAATATCAAGGCCCTTAAAATTATGAAAAAAAAAACCAAAATTATTAAAAATCTGACGAATTTATAATATAAAACAGAGATTTTTTTATTAATGTAAAACTTTCTTTAGGCGTCACTATTTTTCTCTACCATAGAGATGACAAGCGCCTGTAGCAGCGTAGGTATAGGGAAGTTAAGGGTTAAGATTTAAAACACTTCCATAACTTCGAAGACATTGCATGTTGAGTGCCCGAACACTGCGTCTTGTCTTCTTACCAGAGTAAGGAAATTACTATAATACATACGTGGGGATCCAATCGTAGTCGTCGACAGCTTTAACAAAAAGAACTCCGCTTCATTACCTTTTTTTATAGCTCTAATCTGTAATATACATTTTCCATAAATAATAGTATTTTTTAAAATAAAACTGTACAGAGTGTGTCCCCAGCGGGTGTACCACATATGTATGTAAACAGCACACTCTCGGCTCGGACCATGCAAGTTCTAACTTAATGTGGATATTACCAAAATTTAATAGACAAAAATATATTATATTTTCATAAAAATCTTTTATAGCATTAATAATTAATTATAAAGCATTAATAATTATTAATTAGTAATTCATATTAATTTTATTATAGCTTGATTTATTATTTATGTATCTAATACTTATAAGAAAATCGTAACTGATCGGTGCCTGTACTTGGAAGATAAGAGAGAAAAAAGAATGTTGGAAGCACTTAACAATGCGATAGAATCCAAAACAAACAAACAAACAAGAGTTTGTTTTATTGTCTGTTTGTTGGTTTGTCTATTTGTCTGTGCATATGTGCACACACTCATCTCAGTATTAGCCTAACCGATGTAAAGGCAGTTTTTACTTTTGTATTTTGGCAAACTTACCATAACATTTATATTCATTTAATTTCAACGCTTTATAAATCAATATTATTTTGTAAATTGCTGTTAAATAACACTCTTATTGAATTGGCTGAAACTTTTTTTAAATGTATAGATAATGAATATATAATTCAAACGGGCGAAGACGCATACAGGTAGCTAGTACTATATTAATTAAGTATGTAAACACAAAAAACTTAAATTGTCAAAAATATAACGTGTGCTTTTCACTAACACTTTCCTTAACTAAAACATTACAACTATAACAAAAAGAAAAAAGAAACGATCATATCCACATGACTATTTACAAGATGAGATAAGAAATACAAGCGAGATGATTGTAATTATCTGTACAAAGTTCCAAAAAGCCCATTTATAAGTCGCTTCAGTACGCCGGCGCTCGGCAGCAGCTGTTTGAGGGTCACGTTAGTGTGTCGACGCCTTTACTGTAATTGACATGTGAAGCGTTTCACTGTATATATTTAATCTGTATTAATATAATTTTTCGTTGTTTCGTGGCGTGGTATAGCGTCATGGGTTTGATTTTGACTCGTGGGAGGCTCCCCATAACGCGGGGTTGTGTTCCGCTCCTCAAAACGCAATGGGCAACGCCGAGTGCTAGCACTCGGCTCTCTTGGCCTGCCGAAAGAATAAGAGAGAAAAGAAAGCAAAAAAGATAAGATAAGAAGCAGGAATAAGCGTAAAGCTGTATTTTCAGCTTTGCATTTTTTTTGATGTTGGATGAACTCATAACTATTGCCAGACATTGCAATGCCTTGCCTTGCCTTCTAGAATATCGTATTAAAAAGAAAAAATAAAAAAAAAATAGAACAGAACAGGAAATATAACGTTTTCTTTGGAAATTGAATTTACGACTAGGTACACTTTGAAAGAAATTATAGACTTGAATATTTGATATCTGTGAATTTCAGTTTGATATCTCTACATGATCTCGAGATCAATGATCTTGAGACTAGGAATACAAAGCGATGCTGTAAGGGTTTCGTTTTTAAATTTTGAGGCACGGAACCCTAAAAACATATTTCCATCATGCATACAGAACTAATCGCCATTTGTGAAGCTCTATCGTATATTTCGTCAGTAAATCGTACCAAATTTGTCATATTTTCTGACTTCAAGAGTTCTCTTCAACACATTGCTCGATGTATCTCTAATCCTAAAGGTATTCCCGTAGCATTTAATATTTTAAAATTAATTCATGAGTATGATCAGCAGAATAAATTAGTAGTCTTACAATGGATTGACACTTTCATATTTTAGGTAATGCAATTGCTGATACACTGGCCAAGGAGGCAATTACGGATGGTGTTCCAATGACTATGGAACCGGTATCTTCTGATTGTGTTTATTTAATTAAGAATTTGTGTTACTCGTTTTGGAAGGAATATTTCGACCAACGATCTCTAACTAAGGGTATTTGGTACAAAACTATTCAAGCAGAACCTTCAATAAAATCGTGGATTGACTCTGTTTGCCTAAATAGAAAAGATTGTGTGACGTGTTTAAGACTTAGGTCGTGACACATTCCATTAAACAAATTCGCATTTCTAATGAAAAAAATTGATTTTCCTAATTGTTGTACATGCAACACCATAGATGACGTATATCATGTTACGATGGAATGTGTCCAGAATGAGCCTCTGAGACGTCGGTTAATTTGCAGAGATTTCTACAATGATATAGGAGCGTGTAATAGTGCTTTAGCAGTACCAGACTCTGTGTTAGGAAAAAAAATATTGTATATAGTTCAGAATAAAAATAATTGATTGTAACTAACGTTAATTAGAATGTTAACTAAACAGGGCGCCATGGTCGTTGTCACGAAGCTCTTAAATAAAAAGAAAAAAAAACCCTAAAAGACCAGCTTTATAATATAGGAAAAGATTTAAGCTTTATATTTGTTTTGCTCGTCTAGCTGAGACGATTAATAAGGCATCAGAAATTAAATTTATGTTCTTATCAAAATTATAACCGTTCAGTTTAATTTTATCTTAAAATTGCCGCACAATCTCTCATGAATGTCTTTTATTTCTGGAGCTTTCTTTTTTTATTTATTTTCCTCGAATAGGAAGTCGTAGAGTTTGTTATTGCGTTAACTTTTTTATAAACTGCAAATAATTATTAAAAAAATAAGTGACCTTATAAATTTGTTACTTGTTAAAACTTTACATGAGTTTTATTTACGATTTACGATATAAATAAATTTGTTTCTTACTAGCATATTATACTGATTTTATTTTATACTAGCGGCCCGCCCGCGGCTTCGCCTGCGTAAACTATGTTATTATTAATTTCTGTCTCCATGAGTACCTACGTCAACTTGAGACTCCTAGCATTTGTAGTAGCGAAGTTTCATACAAACTTTCAACCCCAAAAACAACCCCTTAGAAGTCGAATATTGCAAATTCCCGTCTTAGTGAGCACCTACGTCCTATAAATAACTCCTATGCAAAATATGAGATTCCTAGCACATGTAGTTTCTGAGATTTCGTGATGAGTGAGTGACCTTTCGATTTTATATATATAGATTTATGTAATGCCTAATATGTGTTAATATTTATTTATAACTGATAAATATCATACATTTTAAATTTCAAGGTGTAAAATGGAGGAATTCGAGAAATACTATCTACAATAATCAATGCATATGTTTAAAATTTGTATATTTCAAAAATGACATCTTTTGTCATAGGTGTTTACATAAATGTATATTATTGCATTTTGAGGAATTTATGTGACCATAGATATTTCCAGAAAGTGAGTAGATTACGAGTTACTTTATTTTGAAAATATAACAACGCATACATATTGGTACCCATGACTGCATCCATGAAATTATTTTTTAGCTTTTAGTACATTTATCTGCAATATAAACCGTTTAACTTAAATATATTTTTTTACTTTTTTATTATTTACTATGATAAATGAATTCTATTTAATAGTAAACACAGATTACTCTATCCACTGTGCCACAATGGTACAGTGCTGGGCGTCATGACTGTAGGTTAAAATCCTATTTTGTGGATCCTTATCCTTCCTATCCTTGAACTTAGACAAAACACAGAGTTAAATTACACACTCAATTACCTTGCATAATACCGCACGTAACTTGTTACTAGCCTCTCGTAGTAAGGCTTCTTATACTTCAGTGCCTCAGAGACGATAAGCCTCTGATCTTGGTTTTAATCTTAAATTTCATCAGAATCCTAAACGTCGACGATAATAGATCGCTCTATGTGATTCCTTTAAATCGATAGAAATAGACTTGTCTTTACTATAAAATTTGTAATGTAAATATCTTATATTATTATATCCTATTATTATAGTTACATTTTTTAGCGTCACCCGGTACCGCACGTTAGGCAGAGGGAACCTAGTATTAAGACACTCTGTTCCCCACTTTCCAAAAAAATCTGGAGGCTTTACCTGTTGAGTGGCGGAAATCAAAGCCTCAACACCAGAGTGAAGAAATGGAAATGTAAATATTAATAAATATTTCCTTTCCTTGGGTGAGAATCGAACTCACCACCTATCGCATTTATCATAGTCACACTTCGCATGACACGACATGCCCTAGTTAGAAATTGATATATAGTATTTTATATGATATTTTACTCTTCATTTTTTGACCTCTTAAGAAATATTTTGTGATGGGTTAATGTAACTAAAAGGAACTTAAACTTTGTAAAAGCTGAAAAATGAAATGGGTCATACTCATATGAGTGTTATGTTACAATAGTAATAATAAATAAAAGAAAATAGAACGATTTTTCATTCTAAATTTGACTATGCCTATCCCCTTATGATAAGTGGATAGTCTATACATCAAAATTAAAAAAAAAATGTAAAGAAAATAATTCAAATTCCATCATTTGTCCCCTTCTGTGGACTGTTCAGATACGTAGTTCATAGTTTCCAAAATATGTAATTTATGTAATTACGTCCGTGTCATCGAAATCACACATATTTTCAGCGTGGAATATACTTGAGCTAATTTTTTATTGATAATTTCCAAAATATGTTACAGCCTTTTTCCTATAATTTCTAATAAACTAGCTGTTACACGTATATGACTCTTTTCTGTGATCCAAAAAAACTGCATTTAAAAGATGTCTACTAAAGTTACCATAAATATAATACATTTTAATTTGGTAACATTAGAGCTATAATTTGCTTACACCCATTACGCAAGACGGATGTGTATTTTTATATTCCAATAAAACGAATCATGTATTTTGTTCATTTTTTAAAGGTTCGATGAATCTTTCCTATTTTTTGTGTATTTTGGTAAGTATGTGCTACTTATATTTGTAATTATATAGGCACAATGGCTTTAAAGGAGTATTTTTGAAATGTCACTCGCCATTTCTCTATCCTTGAAAATTAAAGACCATCGCTGATTTTCGATTGGAAAATCTTTTCTGTAGACATATTTTCTGGTACTCTAGGTGTCCACAGGAAAGATGTATGTCCACATTAAATACTATTAATAATAAAAATATATGTTGTAATGTCAAAATATTTTTTTTATTTAATTGTTTATGCTTGCGCTTGTATAACTAAACTAACAGCTTTTTTGCTATTTTATAATGACCCAAATAAAATAAATATAACGTATATATCTTGATAAATTAAATGTAGACTAATTTTTCAGATTATATTAAGCATATACCATTTTACAAGTGTCAAGAGGTGTAAGTTATTAGCTTAAGTAACGAAATCTTAGCTTAGCTAGCTTTTTTACATTGTTCCAGCCACATTGCCCTATTCAAATAGATCTGGGGTGCTCTAAAGCAATGAAGAGAAGAAAAAACGAAGACGTGAGACAAGTAGAGTTAAACAAGATGTTATTATTAACTAATATCGTGCCATGATTTCTATTAAGCAAAACATTGATCATCATCACTAGCTGATGATTTACATATTAGCTTCTGAATCATCACCAGCTGCGAGGCGGAAGCTAATAACTGCAACACAGTTAATACTACTGCAATTGTTATCGATTAAAGTTGCTATTGTTATGTATGAAATATTAATTTAATCAATATTATTATTATTGTTATTATGTCTCTCTCTTAAGATTCACGGGTTCAAAAGAACCCGGTCCTTTGGAAGGCTTGCGTGGGGACATAGGTCCAACACGTAGAGGCCCCTAAGAGTCTATACAAATGTTTTACTGTGACGCATCAGCCGGGACCCATCGCTGGGCAACCACAGGTAATTGCCCAGAGATGGTCGCCGGTTAATGCATACGAACTATGGAAAATAGGACTATGGAATGGAATTTGGATGGACTGGCTATTGGATGAGACTACCGGACGTCCGCCTTTACAATAGTCTCAAATTGAATGGTTGGTGGACGGTGACTCGCCTCCCACTAGATGGACCCCCACAAAGTGGCGTAATGTCTCGGGCGCAACATTGGGAAAACATGGATTAATATACTTGCTACTCAGTAATCGTAAGGAATGATATTTTTCTTCTATTTATTACCTTACATTTTTAAGACTAAACGAATCTGCTGTATGAATCTGATATTTACTAGATTTTTTAATTATTTCGTGACAATATTGATGTCATATCGTAATCAATTATTATTAGAAGTAGGAAACCAAACAAATACATGTAGCACTAATATCTTATACTTTTCTGTAGAACTGTGTCCCTTCTGTGGTCATCAAACAAATTATGCATCGAATATCTTTCTCGAAAGCGAATAATGATCTGGTCTCATATTTTTTTCTGTATAAGGTAATCTATAAGAATTAAATGAGAGTGATTTTGAACAAATATTTCACTTTTTTTTTCGTACACATTCAGGTCGCGATTTGTGTGTGACCCAAATATCTTTTGGACTTTGTATCATTACTTAAAACAATTACAAAACAAGGAAGGAAAATATATAGAAGCGCTTAAGAAATTAAACGTAGCAGGACTCCAACCCACCTCTCCTGGGAACCGTCCAAGTACTCTAGCCAATTAAGCCATACGATCTTATGGAGTAAATACAAAAAAATATATATAACTTATTTTACTAATATATATTAAATAAGTTATATATGTCGGCGTGGGTGATAATTTACTTAAATATTGAGAATAAATTCATAATTAGTTAATTAATTACAAAAGATGTCTTAAGGAGTAAAATTAGAAATAACATTTAGAGTTAATAAAATGCTGTAAATATTGAATTGATGGTTGTGTATTTGTCAGTTTCCGGTGGCGCCACTTTGGGCTCGTCACCGTTGTCAACGTCATTGTTACTTTATAAAAGGCCACGCGGGCGTTGTACGCTCAGTCGAGGCTCTGCCACGGCTCGGAGCACTACTCGTGCTCCACCGCTGGTTAACCTCGACTATTTTAATTATTAATGTTGTTAAGACCTATTTGTAATTATACTGGACTGGAGCAGTGAAAGGCGAGTGTTGATATATCGGAAAGGGATCCCTTAAGCCTACTCCTGGGGTCACAAGTCCCAGGCACTGCTCCAAGCCATCATTTAAAGAATAAGATAATGTTGTTATTATTTTCCTTGTAATTTACTATGTTTCCAGTTATTGTTTGGTTTATTTATTTATTTTAGATTTACCTATTTATTTAATTTAGTATTTCGAGTAGAACCAAAGGCCAGGACATGGTCGGAGGTTCTACTCGTTTATTTTTAATATCTATTCGCCCTTTAAATCCGACATATATGTTAATAAAATTTAAAAAAAAAAAAAAAAAGAATGTCGGTGATGTCTCATCCAACCCCTCTAGTATAAGCTCTAGATATAAGTACAGTTTAAATTGTCCCAAAATTTAAGTACGCCACATTAAAATAACTTTCATTTAATAAAAAAAGGGCACTGGCAACTATGCGCCCGTGGATGTAGCTGTTAAAATAAAAATAAAAACTTATTTTACTTTTTTATATGTATACTTATTTATATTTTTTGGGGGTTGAGTTGCCTGCGTAGGAGTACACTCGAAGAATCGAGTCCCTACACGTGACCCCCGGGTAGTGCGAATCGGGCAACATTCTGGTGGCAGGCAGTAGCCGAGGCTGGTTACCACCCACCTGACAAAGTCGTGTCGTGAAACGGCCTAGTCGTGTTTCGGCATGATGTCAGGTGAAACCGGATGGGAAAGTCGGGTCAGAATAGTTGTGTTGTATGTGAACTCTGTGTGTGAAACTTATAAGGTCTATAAGTTCGCAGACTGGAGACTAATCGTGGAGGGTAGCGGGATCCGAGGCACGGTTCACCACTGGCCGACCGCAGGTAGTAGGGGGGCCAAGTAGCGAGCTAGCCACTCGTAAAATGCTGCCCCACCAACTATCGAAAAACCCCGGAGATGCGCCATCGTGCCGGTCGGCGACCGGATGAGAGGGTCCAATGGACATTTTTGGGGGGCTCGGGCGTCCCCGCAGTCTCCAGGTCAGTCTACTATTGGTGTGTATGTTTTTTGTGTGTGTTTCTTGGGTTAAACATTATATAACGCCTCGTTCTACTGACGACTTCCCTTACCAATAACACTCTTAGCATTATGAGAAAAAGCAAATTGAAAAAAGTTTCACAGCGGTTGCACTCCCTCTCTCTTAAAGTGCAACTCGGCAATATTTGAGGGTTGCACTCGAATCTCATACCAGTCAACTACCATCTCGAGACAGAAAAACCTCATTTGCTGTTCCTTACGGAGACGCAGATTGGTTGTCCGTCCGATATCGCCTACTTAACTTACCGTGGGTATAACCTGGAGCACAATTTCAAATCCCATGCGGGAGTTTACGTATACGTTCGTGACAACATCTGCTTTTAGCGTCTCCGCAAGTTTGAAGGCCCCTCTTTTTCAATTCTTTGGGCACTCGTAGACTTGGGAATTGATAAAATAATCTATGTCTGTGTATACCGTTCACATAGTGGGGATAAGGAAACAACTAGGCTTACGGAATACTTGAGTGAAGCTGCTGATTCGGCTCAACAAAAGTACCCAACAGCCCAATTAATATTATTGGGGGATTTTAATAGCCACCATGGAGAATGGCTATTCCCATACCGAGATACACACCATGCAAGGAGAGAAACACGTAAGCTTGCCTTAACGTTAAATCTTACTCAGCTGGTCCAAGGTGCAACACGTGTACCTGATGTTGAGTCGCATACTGCCTATTGTTTGGGCCTCTTGCTGTCAAGTGAACCAGACCGCTACTCAGTGTCTATTTCACCAACATTGGGTAGATTTGACCACTGTTTGGTGAAATCTGTGTCGATATACTCTCCGCCCGACCCCAGTCAAATAGGAAATCGGCGAGTATGGCGATATAAGTCAGCGGACTGGGGTGAAATGCGGTCCTTTTTCGCTTCCTATCCTTGGCAATCTGCATGCTTTTCCTCTAATGATCCCTGAGTGTGCGGAGGTTGTAACAGATATGCTACGCGTGGGTATGGAATATTATATTCCATTCTCCAACGTGCCTCTATCAAGCAAAGCCCGCCCTTGGTTCGGGTCTGAATGCAAACACGCCGAAGCTCTAAATCAACAGGCTTATCGAACCTGGGCAGAAGCTTGTAACCGCAAACTAGAGGATGTTCGCGTAAAGAAGAAAGCCTACAATTCAGCTGCCAAATCCTGCAAAAAGGTAATGCAGAAGGCTCGCCCAAGGCAAGGCAATCACATAAGGCGTACAGCGATCAAACTTGCATCGTACCCAGCACGTAGTAAAGCGTTTTGGTCCCGATTGACAATGGCCTAAACTCTGGATGCTTGCCAACGTGCCACCATAACCCTAAAAGGGCATTCGCGCCGACCCTGTCAATTACAGGCCAATCTCAGTCACGTCTATAATCTGTCATAGAACGTGCTCTGAATAATAAACTCTTGGCATACCTAGAAACAAACGACCTTCTCAGTGACCGCCAATATGGCTTTCGGCGTAATCGGTCTACTGGGGATTTTCTAGCGTATGTCATTCATTTCTGGAGTGAGGCCATTGAGAGGTATGGTGAGGCAATGGCCGTTTCTCTTGACATCTCAAACGCCTTCGACAGGGTTTGGCATGATAGCCTTATAGGAAAGTTACCAGCATATGGCTTGCCCGATGAGTTGTGTTCTTGGTTATCAGACTTCTTGAGCCACCGATCAATACGTGTAGTCGTGGATGGCTACTCGTCTGATGTAATGGAAGTAAATGCCGGTGTTCCTCAAGGGTTAGTGCCCTCTGCAAGTCTATTCCTGCTCCATATAAATGATTTACTCATTCCTGGAATTCTTGGATACGCAGATGACAGCACTTTTGTAGAGCGCTACATGGCTAAAGCAACTACAAGTGGACCTGAAATTCAATCGCATAGGGATACTATGGTTGAGCGCCTTAATTTGAACTTCAAAGTCGTCTCCGATTGGGGAGATGCCAATTTGGTCAGATTTAATGCCACTAAAACCCAGACGTGCCTGTTCACCGCGAAAAAAAGGCCATTCGAATTGTCCCCCTCGTTTCGAAATGTATCAGTCCCGTTAAGCGACCACCTTGAACTTCTTGGCATTACTCTCTCATCGACTCTTAACTTTAGATCTTACATTGAATCCAGAGCTCAGTTGGCAGCTAAGAAACTTGGCGTCCTCTCCAAGGTGCGACAGTACTTTACACCTCAACATCTTCTCACACTGTATAAAGCACAAGTTAGACCATGTATGGAGTACTGCTCTCACTTATGGGATGGCTCTGCCGAGTATCAATTACAGACTTTGGAGTCAGTTGAGAGACGAGCCAGAAGGCTAATTAATGACAAGACCCTAGTTGACCCTCAACTGCAGAATCTTAGCCACCGGCGTAGGGTTGCATCGTTGTCAGTGTTTTACCGTATACATTTCGGCGAGTGTGCCCTTGATTTGCATAGCTTAATTCCCCCAGCCCCTTTTTACCTTAGAACTTCCAGGAATACAGCTTCACGCCATCCGTACATGGTAGAAATTCCTACCGTACGAACGAAACGCTTTGAGGCTACATTCGTCATCCGCACTGCGAGAGATTGGAACTCATTGCCGGCATCTGTATTTCCTAAGACACACAATATGAGGGTCTTCAAAACCAGAGTGAATAGGTATCTGCTAGGCAAGCGTGCCACACCGTAGATCGCATCAACGCTCACCAGACTTGCTGCGGTCAAACGCAAGCCTATTCAATATAAAAAATATATATATGTATAAATTATAATACGTACACTAAAAACGACGAAACTCTCTTTACCACCTTACATTTTTTATTTTTTTCCGTGCTTATAGAGTAGGACCAATTGACAAAAAGATTAAAAAAACCAACGCATGCATTCAACGTTATATTTATAAAGTTCCGTATATATTTTATATCAAAATAAAATATGCACCACAGATATGGTAAAATTTATTTAGTTGTCCAAAGCTCGCAACACGCTCAATCAATGTAGCTTTTAAATATGCTTTACACTTCCGCTTTTGAGCCTTAGACTGGTATTTATTTTTATATACACTATTAAAACTATTTGTTTCATATATTATATTCTTTTTATTTATGGTAGAATACTAACAGAGGCCGTCACATACGCATGCGGTTGCGGGTTCGATTTCCTCTCGGGGAAATGAAATATTTTAAATTTCATAAAAAACAATGCTTATAAAGCCATTGTGTGCGGTGTGGTACAGAATATCACTGCAAACGTGATGTTTGTGAGTTCAATTTCTTTTTCACTTCCTCCCTCCAGTACCAAGACGTAGCACTGCGTTGAGTTTCGCCACTGTACTCCATATTGAACATAATATATACATGAATAAACTATAACGATCTCTAAAGATATATTTTGTAAATAATTATAATATAAATTTCCAAGCTCATATTCCTTATATTTGCGTTTTTGCTTATGCTTTAAACAATATACCTATAATATTGTATTAAACATGAGCTTTTATCTAGTAATATAGATTATAAAGAGCTTTAGAACCCTTATATAGATAAAGCGTTTGTATAGAAAACGAGAGTGGTCACAAGGACGACCGGTCTACTCGTAGCTCCTCTGTTTAATACTTAGTTAAACGATATATAAATAGTGGATTATGTTTTTTAATACCGCTAATATAATTTAAACACTAAGATTTATTTTAATGTGTGTTTATATTTTTATATAAGAAAAGAAAAACTTATAAACGTATAAAAATATTTTTGTTAGTTCGATTTGAACTTGAGCCTCTTCAAACAGAGGAATTGGGATACCTGGTCCCTATATTACCTAGTTACTATCTTATATGAGAAAAAAGATGAAGAAAGAAGAAAGATGGGCGACTTAAAAAAACAGTGCACTTTGTTTCTCCTTCTACACTGTAAATTGACGCCCAAATTAGTTCCAACTCAATTTATTATAAGCATTACCCAGTTCTCAAGATTTTGATAATTGGGCAATGTTAATAATAACGTCTCAAACGAATGACGATATAATTACTATAATACGGTGGTTTCGAAACAAGTTAGGTTTGTTTTGGTACCAGATCGAAGAAATTAAAACAATTTATGAGTCGGAATTGAACCTATGACATCGCGGTGACGGGTTTCAAGCGATTTGTTTTTAGCTTCATGTTCCATCCCTTACATAGCAGGGTAGGCAGAGATAACCTGGGTTCTGCGTTCGCCACTTTCCGCCAAACTCTGGAGACATTGTGTGAAGAGCGACGCAACTCAATGCCGTTACCAAATTGAGATAATGACAATATTAAATATATAATTTCCCCGAGTGGGAATCGAACTCATAACCGTCCCATCTTTGTGCCATCCAGCCCTGGTAGCTTCAACGCCATTTTTCACTAAAAATCTACTAAGTCCTAATAAAATAAATAATCTAATAAGAAAAGTTTTTAGTACGTGATCTTTCATTTGAAATATTAGCCTGCGCGCTGTAGGACTTAGAAAGCTGCTCTATTGATAAGCTACGGAGGTGAAACTGAGAGTGCCCGCAAGGACGCCCAGTCCATCCTATCTGAGGCGTGGTGCAAGTATAGACGTTTTTTTTGGCGGATCCCATATATAGGGATATAGGGGGGTAGGTGGAGGGAATTTAGTGTTAAGAATATCTACTCCTACTCTTCCCTACTTAGCTGACCAATTATATAAAAAATATTGTTAAATATAGTCTCACTCGTTTTTACCACATAGTAGAGGATTCTACTTTTCTCCTGGATTCGAGACATTTAGTTGTTAAAGACAAAGATTAAGCAAAACTGCATTTATTTTAGCTTCATGCCAGGAATACTGGAAACACAGTATCAAGTCAAATTCAAGATATTCCGTTTTCATTAAAAGTAAGTAAGTGATGAACGAAAGTACTGTTCACCACATAGCGCCAATTTTTTAGACTTTGCGTGTTGAGTGGCGGAATTCAACGCTGCGTTTTTACCTTCTTAATGGACGGGGAAATTAAAATATTCATTCTCCCGAGTGGGTATCGTATCCAGCAACGTCACGATTGTCTTTTATTCTTTGGTCAAGACTTCTGTCTTCTATAGATTTCGCATTACACTACTGAAACCAAAACGTATGTGATTGATTTTTTAGCTTCACACTGTATGCTGTATGCTGCTGGAAGGGTAGCAGAGGGAACCTGGTAACCTAATGTTAAGACACTCCGTTCCCATTTCATTTCCTCGAGTGGGAGTCGAACCCACAGCCTGTCGCATTAACAGTCGCCTGTCAATCGTGGCGCAACAGGCTGGCCACACGAACTATGACATAGATACCTATCTGCTATAACTTCAAATATAGCTAAAAAATTAATTTTTTTTCCTGTTATTCAAATTCAATATAGGTACCCGTAAATAATAAATAAGTTATCAATTTAAATTTAAAACTATACATTAAAAGTATTCAAAAGGACATTCCGCAGGTATGTAGATACGAGTAGTGCAGGTAAAAACCGGTCAAGTAATCGTCTACCGACAGGCTTGTTCCATGTTCATTATAATCATATAATGAAAATATCTATTATATATGTTTAAGTAGCTGTGTCCCCTATATAGAGGGGGAGACACAGGGAATCTAGTGATAAGACACTCCGTTTTTCACTTTTCGCCTAATTTCTTCAGATATGTGAGGTGAGTGGCAAAACTTATCTACTATAGCGGGGGAATGAAAATAAATGCAATATTATCGCAAGTGGAGATTAAATTCAATCGTCGTGTTTAGAGGCAGACGCTGTTCCACTGCTTTTTACCTACTTTACGTTCCTGGTACACGTTATATTTAGAAAATTGGACAAAAGATGGAAACGGAGTGTATTAAGCACTCCACTATACGAGTATATGTTTTATAGCGAAAAACAATTCTATAAACAATGTGAAAGGGGGATTCAGTAAAAATATGGCATTTACCGACAATAAAATAAATTAAATTAAATTAGCTTCCCACTGTATCCCGCACACAGCAAGGTAGGCAAAGGGAACCTAGTGTTAAGACACTCCGTTCCCCACTTTCTGCCGAATTCTGGAGTAATGGCGTGTTGAGTAATAAAATAAATATTTTAAAATATATCAGAATTACTATAACTTCTTTGTATTTAAAAACATCGTTTTTAAAACTTCCTTTTGGTTTAAGAACTAATATTTATTTTAAAAAATAACTAAACGAATATATTGACAAGTAAGTAAATTTACTAAGGATACTTTTTACTTGGATCGTGAATTGTCAGTAAGGTGTCAAACTTGCGAGTTGCAACAGCCGATAGTAAATCAACAGCGTTTGTAGATTTTTTTTAGCTGTATCCCGCGAATAGCACGGAGACTAATAAGATAATGTAGACATTACCTTTCCAACTGTTCACCCAATTGTACCTTAATTGTTTCTTCTTACAATAACTAGAATATGCAAATAAATTTAATAATTAATTCCTCGGAGTGGGAATGGAACCCACAGCGGTCACGTGTAAAGGCTAAAGCTGTGCTGCTGCGCCACAATGGTCTTTTTCTTCACAGCTTTTTTTCTTTTTTAAGATTAATTATATTAATAATATTAGTTTAATTTTAAGATTAATTATAAGGCAACCCTAGCACGTCTTGATAAAAAAGAAAACCCTTGAAGCACATATTTGTATCATACAAAACTTGTGAGAATTTTTCTTCAATCGCGCTTCTATCGATTTATAGTACATACTCGTAGATGCATATATAAAAGAGGGTCATTAATATTTTTTTTTATGACAGAGAAATTTTAGTTTGTTTAGAGAAACATATAGTCTCGTTTTGTCTTCTAACACTTACTTGGAAAAATCTACATTATTAACCGACTTCTCCGGCTCTTCTTCAGCTTTCCATTACGGATAAAAATATTCCCCGTATGAAAAATTTGGCATTCACTATTATCTCCATAGAAAATATTAAACAAACCAAAAAACTAAATCGATTATCATATTTTTTCACATTTGCTCCTATGACTTGGACCAAATATCTAGATGCGTCTCGCTTTCTTTTAACTTTTTGTCTTCTTGCCGTGAACACACCAGTTCACGTGCTTATTAGAATATTTACACTATCATACCATCTTAACCATGCCAAATATAAAAAAAAACTTGAACGTGACCTTAAGTTTCAGTTTAAATTTATCGGCTTCGCCCGCTTAATGTTATTGTTATATTATAGCCAAATTACACAGAATTATAGCATGTGTGATATTCTGGCGTATAAGATATATTACTGTAAAGTTTCTAAAAATATTTTATCGTTAATGAAGAATATTACTTTAACGATGTTATGTTCACGGGTACGCGGAGAGTACCTAGAGTTAAGGCACTCCGTTTCTTACCTGCGCACCACCCATTTTTCGAGACATTCTATGTTGAGTTGCAAAAATCAACGCCGCGCGTTGTCTTGTTGCCAGAGCAAGACAGTGAAAATAAACTACCCATAAAAAAGTTAAATTTATAGATGTACAAAATATAAAATCAAGCCATTTTGTAAAAACTTTATGAATTCTAATTAGATTAATTGACGTGTTAATGTTTTATGAGCAGAAGTGTTACGACGGTATTGTTGCTTAAAGACTGTTATTATGTTAACTGTGTTTCTTATTTAGATTTTTTTCGATGCTGTTAATTTTTTTTAAATGTTGACTGTGCAAGTTCTTCTTTAGAACGATACATGGATTTAAATCTTGTATCTGTCAAAGTGGGGAAATAATTATTAAAATTGTCTTTGCCTATATTATAAAATGAAAAGTAAAATGCATATTGTTTAATGTAAAAGACAGTCCAAACAACCTTACAGGTTACCTTATGGTGAGTGAGCGAGCTACAGAAGTGTCGCCGGCTTTTGAGGTGGAAGAAGATGCTCTGTTTGAAGGTACCCAAGGTACCTAATGTCTTCTTCTTCTTCTTCCTGGCATTAATCCCGGCTATTACCAGGGTCTACCTTCCTACTTAACCTACTCCACTTTGCACGATCTTTTGCGTCCTCGGTGGTTAGACCATTGGCTCTCATGTCCTGCGTCACGACATCCAACCAGCGCTTCCTTGGGCGTCCAGGAGGTCGCGCCCCAGGAACTAGTATAGCAAGGCACTTGCGTCCGACATAGTTCTTAGGCCGGCGCGTAACGTGGCCAAACCATCTCAAGCGACGCTCTTGGAGCTTATCCGCTACGTCACGGACCCCAAGACTACCTCGAATGAATGTGTTGCGTATGCGGTCAGACCGCGTTACGCCGCACATCCACCTCAGCATCTTCATTTCCGTGACGTGAAGCTCCTGAGTGTGCCGAGATAGTGCTGGCCAACATTCGCTGCCGTATAAAAGAACCGGTCGGACGATGCTCTTGTATATCAGCCCCTTGAGCTTGGGCGGTATTCTGCGGTCGCAGACCACACCAGTGACCTCCCGCCATTTGGCCCAGGCAGCGCTTATCCGGCCATGGACATCGTGGTCGATGCCTCCAGACTCGTGCATAACGGATCCAAGGTACCTGAACTTCTCCGACTTAACGGCTGGTTCAGGACCTATAAGGATGGTGCTCGAGTCCCGGCTCCCGCAGGCCATGTACTCTGTCTTCGACACATTTAGTTTAAGGCCGCCGTTCTCAAGCGTACCCTTCCAGAGGTTCACTTTACGCTCCAGCGTCAGTCGGTTCTCGGCAATGAGTGCTATGTCGTCGGCATACATCATCAGCCATGGAGGCTGGTCCTGGATGTGAGCCGAGACAGTATCGAGCACTACATTGAACAAGAACGGACTAAGAGCCGAGCCCTGGTGAACCCCCACTGTAATCGGGAAGGGTCTAGTGTCGCCAACAGCAGTCCTAACCATAGAAGCGGAATCGTGGTACATGCCTCTGATAATCTCAATATAGGCCTCAGGGATCCCTTTGGATCGCAATGCCCACCAGATACACTGACGAGGCACACAGTCAAAGGCCTTCTGCAGATCTAAAAAGGCCACGTGCAGAGCTCTCCTTTTTTCCCTGTATGCCTCCATCAAAGTTCTGAGGGCGAAAATGGCGTCCATGGTGCCCGATCCTGGCTGAAATCCATATTGAGACTCAGAGACAGTACACTCTCGGCGGAGCCTGAAGTCGATCATGCGCTCGAAGAGCTTCATGGTATGACTCATAAGCTTAATGCCCCTATAACTACCACAATCTTGAACACTGCCCCTTCCCTTGTAAATAGGGGTAATAAAGCTAAGCCGCCACTGATGCGGCATCTTACCAGTGTTCAAGATATGGTTAAAAAGGTCAGTAAGCATGAGCACACCAAGAGAGCCCAACGATTTCCACGCTTCGATCGGAATGTCGTCAGGTCCCACCGCTTTTCCGTTCTTCATGCGTCGAATGCCAAGGTACCTAATGTAGATAGATATATTTATATTTTCTCTAGTCAAGTTAAAACAAAAAGTTTAGGCTACGTTACGTACCAAAGGAAATCCCTATATATTCCTATTGACCATGAAATATATGTCTATGTTATAAGGACATCGTGACGCAGCGAATGACTATAAACACGACGGTTATGGGTTTGATTTCTATTTGGGAAATATATTAATTTGTATTTTCTTTTTTGAATAAAAACTAAAACTTTGAGTCAGTCACAGTAATGTATGTATTCTTTTCTTTACTTAGCTTGAACTTATGACCACCAGGGTGATAATACGAGTGAGCCATTAGTAATGACCATTAAACTATATTTTTTGAATCGTTTGTGTGGCAGTCGACTAGAACTAAATGTACTTTATGATATAATTAGAACAATTAAGCAAAAATAAAAGATATGCATGTAGATTCTAATTAGTGCACTTGGATTTGAGTTGCTTATATGAAATAAAATCAATTCTTAAATAAAATAAATTCCTTATTTTGCAATATTTTTGTAGAGCTTTGTATTTTATGGATTAAAGTTTCAAATTCACTATAAAAATTATGAATTAGTATTTTTTCAGCTTCACGCACATTCACTTTCTGCATGCTGTTACATGTAGAGGTAATCTAGAGATGAGTGGTTGACAGAGAAAACAGAAACTACGCAGCGTAGAACTCAGAAATTTGGCGTGTCCTTGCAGAAAGTAGGAGAGCACTAATAGAGGATTCTCCAAAATTAAGAGAAATTAGTAATAAAACATAATAAATACTTAAAGACCACGCAAACCAAGTTGTGGGCTAAAACTCGTTTTATATATATAGTAAATACATTTATTGATGCGAATCGAATGGCTCTACAATGTCCACAGCACGTCCAGGTATACCTGCCACGTCTCCACCCCCACACACAACGCACGCAATCTAAGATTTATCAGATTTATTTTCGATTAATCAAAAGATTCTAAACTTAGGTCTAATTTCCAAGTTAATTATCCTTTATCCTTTCTCAGTCATCTCATTCAACTGCTAAGGAGAAGCCATCCATCTTCGTCACGGTCCAGACGCGGTGCATTAGCCAACAATTTGAAAGATGTATCCCATATAGTGTCATCTGTCTCGCTCTTTTCTATGAAAAAAACGGTAGTTGCATTTTTTCTCTCTGTCCGTCTCTGACATGATTCAGCGTCTTACAAAGAATGCATGTTAGATTGTTGTTGAAGTAAGTTGAGTTATATTACTCAGTTATAGGGTTAATTTTTCCTTGGCCAGACAAATTCGAATTGAATTTCCGAAGCAAGTGTTAATACTGAGTGCAACAATCTTTTTCTCTACAATATCTGAAATTGGATGGCGTAATTTTCTAATCTATTTTTGAATTCTCATCAAATGTGCGTCTATTTATGTTTCTAGGTTATATTTTTATTTTAAATATTATATGATATATACATAGTGGTAACAGCTGAAACATTAATTTTCTAAAACACATATCTATTAATATTATAGCTGAACAGATATTTTGGTTGAACGTTAATCTCAGAAACTAATTTCGCAAGTACGAATTGAAAAAATCCTTTGGTTTTGGATAGGCCGTTTATCAAGGAAGTCTGTAGACTATATAACTAGAGTTACTTCAGATACTTAGAATATTTCAGGAAACACACAAAATTCTAAATTATTTCAATTTGAACAAGCGGACAAAACTATTGTAAAACTAATGTATTATTATATTATTTTCACATTTTACAGTTAAACTTTAATTAAGTAAGTAATTAAAGTAACTGTAATATTTTAATTTTTGTCTTATATTTAAAATTAGGATGATATAAATTTTATCAAGTAAAAAGATTATGAACTAGACATTTTAAGTAATTCCTAAGTATATTAGAGTAGTACCTAGTACCTACAGTAGTACCTAGAATAGTAGTTATAGTTAAGGGATTGATGCTCAAGATGTAATCCATCTACTTCAGTGCAGCACGATGGGAGGAACGAGTGGAGTATTGTGTGCCCATAGTGCTAGAGGTATAAAAACTTTTAAGCAAAGAAGAAGAAATTTAATAACAGAGAATAAGCAATTTTCACTTTAATGTATATAGATTTAATAATAAATAATAAATATTTAATAAATAAAATCAATTTAAAAAATCTAGTCCATCAACGGGAATAAAAAATGTCACACTAGCCAGACCTAGAAAATTAAAATATTAATTACCTATATATGTATAAGCAACCGTCATTAGAACATAAGCCCTGAAACTACGCATACAATCAGCCGCGTCTAGGCAACACCATGTATAACTACGAAAGAAATCCGCTAAACTGTATCCCGTTGCCGTCGTAACCAGAGTGTAGAAGTGACAATAAGTGTCCCACGAGTGGGAATCGAACTTACGACCATCACGTTTACCGTCAGACGCTGTGCTTCTGCGTGACATCTTCAAAATTTAAATATTTTATTTTTTCCGATAAAATAATAAAAAATATATATATATAAAAATAATCTGCCCGCTAACACTAGGGACTCTTATTGGGCTGATACATTAATCTATGTTCCCGCGAACTTTAATATATGATCGCCGCTCGACTCGGTCACGCTGACTTCGGACAACTTCAACTTGTAAACGCATTTGTCTGCACTTAGGTCTTTAGGTCTTTAGCTGAACTTAAAAAAAGTAAATTAATAATTGTATATTATTTATTGGAAGCCAGTCATAGTGCTGGGGCACAAGCATGGGACTGTAAATGCGTTAGGTTGTAGGTTCGATTCTCACTCGAGAAAATGATATTTAATATTTAGATATTGAGGAAAAGCGCGGCGTTGAATTCCGCATGGAACTCTCCACTCAACATGGAATGCTCCAGAATTCGTGATAAAGTGGGGAGTGGACTGTCTTACAGGGAACGGAGTGACTTAACACCAAGTTCCCTTTGCCTACACTACTATGTGCGGGATACACCATAAAGCTAAAAAAAATATTGTCTTATATAGAGTATATATAATCACTAACATCACATAAACATCATTATATTTCATTATATCAGAAGGATTGTATTATTAATTAATTTTATTAAGATAAGAAATACCTTTTACAGCAAGTTCATTTGCATGGAGACTCGAGTCGAGTCGAGTCATTAGTCATTTGTCAAATACACTTCCAAGCGATAACATCTTAACGAAATATATATATGCTAATTTTAAATATCCGAAAGAACCTACCTGAACAAAATATTTATTTAGATATAGAATACCGTATAGTGACATCATACGTGTCTATACTTCTATACTAATATTATAAGTTGAAGTCGTAGTAGCGCAGTGGCACGAGCTTGTGAATGTGAACACAACGGTAGAGGTTCGATTGTCATTCGGGGGAAATGATTGATTATTAATTATTATTATTAATTTTTCCCTGTGGTAAGGCCATGCGACGAAAACTAGGCGGAGCGTGCGGAACGAAGTGTATTAACACTAGGTTCCCGTTTAATATATCCCTGCTATATGCGGCTGTTCTCGACTAATCATATGAATTTAAAAAATATTTTTTGTCTTAGATAGTTCCATTTATCGAGAAACTTAATAGTTTTGATGTAACCCACAGTACCTGCGGTCAGTTACCTTGGAACCTTCGAATGTGTCATATGTGAACACTACTCTAATAGTTAACTCTAGTTATTTCCGTTATATTCCATTCAGTCAACTCTAGTAAATCCAATATGGCATAGAATTTTTTAATATTTTATTTTATTTCTTTTTTGCTTCATTCTTTCCATGCATATTACAGGTAAGGTAGAGGATCCCTAGGTTTTATATATTATGTTCTTAGCGGGTCGCTACTTTTTTAAAGACTTCGACGCTAACTCCTTTTTAAATATACTTAATTATAACCTTAAGTGTAGACCGTATAGCAGGTTAGCCAGAGGGAACCTAGTATAAAGATACTCCGTTCCATGGGTAAAGGTAACCACCTTACATGTTGCCAGAGTAAGGAAAAGATTCTCCTCCTCCGAGAATCCTCATTATTATGATTATTGTAAAAATTTGTAATGACATTGAAAGATATAAGGATGTATGTATTTGTATGCATATTATGTTATATAGTCAGTAGTGGGTGCATTCGAATAGATTTGCAGCGGTCGACCTCGACGCGTCCTTCCAAGTTTGATCTTTCGTAGGTCCTAATGAATATGTATCGTGCCACTTCGTATACTGAGAAATTGTTTTTTTAAATATGTCATGTTATTGTGATATTTAAAAAATTATTTGATATGAGAAAAGATAGTACATATGAATAAATTCATTTCTATAGAATTAGATGTTATACATTCGCTATGTTATTAAGGGAAAAATAACAAAAAAAAAAACTATTGCTATGTTATTAAGGGAAAAATAACAAAAAGTTCTTAGTTATTCATTTTTATTTGGTTGACACATTAAGCGCAGGGGCGACTGCCTATAAAGTCGATAATTGTAAGCTTGATTCCCACTAGGAGAAGTGATTATAATTCAACTATTTTCATTTTCGCGTCGCGTGAACGGAGTGTCTTAACACTAACTTCGGTCTGTCTACTTTTCTATATTGAAAAAAGCGGAAAAATATTTTTTTTATTTCAAAACTTTTGTACTACACGAATTGTAAAAACAAAAATACTAGCATGTAGTTATTAGTTCGGCCACCCTTACGTCTCATTTCTATCAGACCACTCAAAAAATACCCGCATTTCATCATTCAGTGTAGTGAGCAATTACATGCTCTTGAGACAATAGAGTTCTTCAGTTTTATAATAGAAACGTATGTTACTATGTAGAAATACTATATAAAAGTTAATTTTAAGGCTATTGTGGCGTAGTGAGGTAATTTTTGAGTGTAAACTTCGTTATGGGTTCGATTTTCATTGAGTGGGAAAAATATATTTTTCTTATTTTTCTTCATTCTTCAGACGAAACGTAAGTTTCTTTGTATATAAAGTGTTCTGTGTAAAAAGTATTTTTAAAAAATAATAATAACAATACAATTTTTTTATTATTCATATTTTTTACTACTGAGAAACATATTATTGTATACATTGGTATGGGATATATAAATTTGCAATGTATATTATCACAATAAATTAAACGCATTTTCATTCGATTCTACATACACATAATAATAGTTACAGACTCAAATTCCACCTGGGGGGACTCTCTATTTTAAATTTAAAAATAGTGACGTTAAAAAAAAAATGAAACACATTCAACCAATACACCTGTTTAAGTATATAACAATATCGGCTCAAGTTCAAAGTTTTCCCTGTCATCATATTATTATGCTAGGACATTCGATGACCTCAGCGCCCGCAAAGATAATTGCATCATTTACACTAAATGTCTCCGCATGCTCAAAAAGAACAAACGGACACACTGTTTATCAACTATTTGCATATTAGCGATGCACTGATTTATTGTTTATATTCATTCTTATTGAAATTTTTTCGTTTGTTTGTAGATTCACGCTGTATCTATATATGTAATATAACGTTGAGTTCTGCTACTCAAAGCAGAGTTTCGGCAGCCATCGCGTATACAGAAACTTCAATCCATTTAATGTGCCTAATAATGAAATTCAAATATTTCTCTAAGTGCAGCGGCTCAAAGTCCGATTGTGCAAGCGATGGCTATGGGGTCGATTCCTATTTGGGGAAATGAATTATTTTCATTTTCTCGCTCGGGTAAAAGACTCATTTTACCGAGAATACTTTTCTCTATGTATGTATTCTCGTGTGAAGAAAAAAAATCCAAGTGACATATCACTTATTCTCTTTTCTTATTGCACTTAACGAGACTTTACTTAGCTCTGGGCCGGTGTCTGTCGAGTATTTAACATTTTTATTGAATATGCAGATATGGAGCCTTTGCTTTGACTGAATACTTAATTTCCTATCCTCTTATCAGGAAAAATACGGTTCAATAGTACTCATGGTAGTTTTATCGTACCTTTTTTCATCACGAGTTATTTCGCATATAGCAGAAGAGAGCGAAGTGTCAAGATACTTGTCTTTTTTGCTTTTTTTGGACGGAAAGCTGATAACAAATAATAAAATAACATACATTTGAAAATCGGATTCCTTTTAAAGTTTTCAGGAATCTTTCTTAGCTTAGTCCAGCTAGCTTAAATCTCTAATTTTAAATTAAAAAAATAATAATCTCTAAAACAATTTATTTTTATTATGCCTTAAAATTTGCAATTTGATACCAATAAGAATATTTCATTCCCCCAAGTGGGAATCGAATCCAAATTGATTTATTTTACAATTCTGCCCCACTAATGTGTTATATATCACAATTCCATGTATTTATCACGCACTTTCGGATTGTTTGTAATATACTATTGGTCTTTTTTAACTTCACACTGTATCCTGCGCATATAAACATATTGGAAGGAAGCTTGAAAATTTGGCATTAAAATACTCCGTTCCCATTGAGACACTGCCGTTCCCAGCTAAATTAAATAATTTATTCATTCATTTCCAGCTATACTCATTTGGTTAAGAACGACACTGAAAAATGAATCCAAAAACCGCACTTTTCTTATAAGACTCGTAGGTCTAAAGAACACAATATATCCATAAAGATCTAATTTTATATATTGAAAAAGATTGGAAAAAACGTATTTTATATAAGTATTTTTGCAACGCTTTGATGAACAAGACTTAACAACTTTATATATAAACGTATAGGTATATAAAACCAATTGAAATTTATGATTTAAAACGATAACCACAGTATGGCTTTTAGAAGGCAATTGAATAAAAATATGAATTTTATATAAAGAAATATAATATAATACTAGCAACAAGGATATATTTCAATAGCGCACAGTACGTACAGTGTATCGCACCATTGGAAATCGTAGCCGTGTTGATTTTGTCGATTAAACGCAATGCGGACCCATGTTTGGATTGGAGTTCCCTTTTATAATTGGTAATTAATAATAATTATATACTTTTTTAAATAAAAATCATATAAAAATTTAAACGTAGTGGGATTTGAACCCGTGCTTTTCGGTTTTCTCTTGGAAACCGTCAAAGTGGTCTGATCACTGAGCAAAAAAATAAAATAATTTTTCTTTTTAAAAAAAAATATAATATTTTTTTATTTTACAATCTAATTTTAATAATATTGTATATGAGAAGGCTTTCATAGATAGATACATTTAATAAAAAACAAATTTACTGTTTTTTTCCTGCATACCAAAATGGAGGGAAACGCCTAGAAGAGGGAGAGCCTAGTGTTAACACAATCTATTTCACATTTTCGGCTAAAGTTTACCATCGCACTTCGATGCGAGACGGCTGAACTCAACGCTACGTTCTAACTGGTTACCAAGCCACCATGGTTGAACGAGAAATTAAAAATAACTTATTCCCCCAAGTGGGATTCGAACCCATAACCGTCGTCTTTACAGACAAACTCACACTCACACTTAGTTAGTCTCTCATATCAAATGTCCTATGTATATTTCCTGTGAAACTAAATTACACTATAAAATCTCCATCTACATAATACGGAACCAAAATTAATTAAAAACGACTCGACTTGACCATATGCAGTAATTTTTTTCGGCAATTGATTGGCGTTCGCAAACAGAACAAATGAAGTCGGATTGAATTTGTGATGAGCTCCAGCAATTTATTCCTCATATGCTTTACTGGTTCACAAAGCGGGTGAAGCTGTACTGGTTCTATATATACCTACGGTTGATCTACAGTTTATAGTAACGAAAATTTTTAATGCAATATACTTGCCTGTAGATATTCTACTATATTTGATTGTTTGCAGCCTTTTGCTCATTCAAAATTTTGTATTTTCTTATTGTTTTGTTTGAGTTTCACGCAGGAATAATAAGCGGGATACACTGCTTATCCCTTCATAGAATATACAAAAGGAACCTACTGTTAACATATATTTCGAATAGTGGGTTGAGTGACGGAACTCAATTAAAGATGCGTTTTGTCTTCTTAGCGTAGTGAAGAATTAAAAATAATTTATTTCCCACCTTTGATTTTTTTCTTGTAATAAAAATAATAATAATAATATTTATTTGAATTTTATTTAAAAGAAAAAAAGGAAATAACAGGGTTGGCGGAGGGAACTTAGTGTTACAAAGACAGTCCGTTCCCCACTTTCTAATCTAATACAATTTTTAAAGCATTGCGTGTTGATTTGCGATTTTAACGACGCAAATTGGTTATAAAAATGTTAAATATTTCCTCGAATGGGAATCGAAGCCACAGCCCGTTTGTGTTTACAGTATTACGCTTGTGACCAAAATAACTAGTTATCAATATACTGAAAATTCGAAATGTTTTATTTACAGTAATATCTATAAATATGTATGTTATACTGTTTTAGGTGAGATTAGGACATTTAAGCAACTTGCGGCATAATGAATTTTATATAACAAAGAAATTTACACTTTATTCCTTTAAAAGTAAGATTTAAAACCTCTTTATAAAATGACTCGGATATATTTTTCAGGAACTTACATTGCAGTTTTTGCAAGCTCTCCGCAACTTGCATCATTCGTCTTTGTACGGTGCATAGGAAAACTTAGTGACAGATCACTACACTGCCTGCCACAAATATGTATGCAATATTCTTTTTATTTATCATACATATTCACATTTTATAAATATATTATTTATATAAATAAGGACACCAGATTCGGCAGAAAATGGAATTGTCTTCCAGGTTGTCTCTGCCTGCCCAGGTATGTGTGGGAATGCGAGATAAAGCTTAAACAATATGTATGCCTTTGCCTATGCCAAATGTGAAAAATCGATGTTTGTATGTCTATATATAAAACTAAAAAATTGAAAATTTAAAGCTAAAAATAATGTGTAGTAAAAATATACTGTATATTTACTCGAATTTCGTATAACATAAACTTATTTTAATAATTACACATACATACATAAATTGTAACAAAATGATGTCCTATTAATTTTGGCCGGCAGTCCTCGGTCTAACGTAGCGGCACCGACGGCCGCTAATTTATGGAAATCTCTGAAAGTCACCGCTCCCGGTGTCGCAGTTGCAAGTGTTTCTAGACATTAAAACAACATGAAAAATATTTACTTTTAGTCCAGAACAAAAAATATATTTTTGTTCATCAGGGTAATTATTAATATAATCTATCTCCATGTCAAAAAACTAAAAATATTTTTTATTTCATATAAAATCTGAAGGAGTTCATTCCAACTCTCTATTTTAGGAGAATCTTAATTTATTTCTTGTTTTTATAACATTCGCAGTATACAGAAAATATAAATCAATTATTATAAATTTTTCATTTGTTGGCCATTTAATTATAATTGGTTCTATTAATGAAATATAAACTTTTACGATTAAATTAAGTATGTATTACAGTTACAACAAATACAGTTTTTTTTAGTTTTCCATTAAATTATTTATATATTTATTTTTATAGCTTAACGCAATATCACGCATATATATTTATATAGGCAGCGAGAATCTAAAGTTAACACTCGGTCACCGCTGTGTAAATATTAAATAATTAATTCCCCCGAATGGTAGTCGACAACATATCCGTCGCTTTTCCATATACTAAAATAAATGCTAAGACTAATATATAAATAGTTTCTTGTACTTGTTATTCAAGAATTGGGTGTTATAATTTATTTTTAGACTATATAATAGAAAGGCCAAAGTTTCACAAAAGTTCCAACATCGTGTGTGCAAGGCAGACGTCACCTTGCCTGACCTGCGGCAACATGGCCGGCATGGTAATTAATATAGGTGACTGGAATAGCCCGGTTACCATTTCTAATTTACATTTAACGATCAATACACGGCTTTGAGCTCTTATTTTATTTTATTTTTTTATTTTTAGTATATATTTTTTAATTAGGTTTAGTGGAGAAAAGTGGGTAGTTAAGAATTTTTAATAGATAATTTTAAAAAAATTGTATGTAACTTCATGTAAATGATGTTCATATTTTCCACTCAAATGTTCATTTTAAGATCTTTTAAAAAGCAATTTATTATTTTAGTTTTCATTTTTTAGAGTTATAACACTCCGTTCTTAAGTTTGTGGCCAATTTTCGAGACATTACATAATGAGTGGTGGAACTTTTCTATTGTAAAGGTAACACCATCTAAAACACTAATATGAAATTCCTAATAATACTAATTCAGAAAGAATTACAAAAATATTTACATTTACAAAAAAAAACAGTATTAAAATAGAAAGTTACTGAAATGATTTATGAAAAAAAAAAAATTCAACTAGGGTAGATATCTTCAAGCTCTTCATTATGCACGTGAGAACTTTACCACTTTTGTTGTTTACGTGATGTCGCATGAATTGGAGATACCTACTCTTAGGGTGGATTCACACTATATTGCCGGTCACGGTTCGTTCTCATATTCTTGTATGAGAAATATTCCTATATGCTTAAACTTGACTAAAACATTAGTGTGAATTAATGTCATTGTTTTTAATATAACAATACTTTTAATAGACTGAGATCGGGTCGAAAGCGAACCGTAACTGGTACTATAGTGTGAATCTTCCCTTATATGCCTGACCTGTTTCTACTAGTTGCTATTGAGTCGATTGCCGAAATTCATTCAATTTTCTACGACACAATATATTATTTATTGTATCTATAGGAACGTGTTATAAAGCTGAATAGTTTGTTTGTTTGTTTGAAAACGCTAATCTCGGAAACTGCTGGTTTGAATTCTAATTTTAGTATCCACTTACCAAGGAGGACTATAAATAGGGTTCATATAGTCCATAGGTTATATTACTTCATTTTAATAGTATCAATGTAACCTACTATACATACAAATTAAATAACTATCTTGCCTACAGGCATTGCCACTACTGTACTCCACGCTTATCCCGCATTTAACAGGGTAAGCAGAGGGAACCTAAATCCATATTTATAAACCATTCTCAAGTCTGAGATCGATCTTCAGAGCTATTTATGAATACGAGACGGGAGTTAAGATACCATTTTCTTATATTAATATTTAGAAGATCTTTACATGCAGTCATATAAATTTATATTGAAGAGGATGTTTTTACTGTAATGCATTATATCTTGTTCAAACGATCCGCATTTGCATGTGTCGTCGAGGTTGATGATATGTTAATAGAATTTTAAAGTTTTTATTATCACATAATATAATATATCCTATGAAGTGCACGTAATTTTAATTAAATAGGTATAAAAATAAGATGATTTACATTTTAAAGATTTAGATTAGGTATTTTTTTTTTATTTTTATATACTTTTTTTTTGCATTTTTTGTTGTTATGCCTTTTTGCGATATGAATAGAGTGAACCTGAGAGACTGACTGTTAATGCACAGACAAAGCTGGACTGGATTTAGAGTTGAAATTTGGCATACATTTAGGTAGGTTATGGGGTTCTCCCCTTGGGGAGAATTTCTCAATATTCCTATGGATACGAGGAAAAAACTGAATTTTTCATTTCACTCCTTATAGTCAGCAAAAATAAAGTTTTGGATGGCAACTAAGTAGTTTAAATTTGTAGATATTCCTTCACTTTTTTTCTCGTTCTTTTAATTCCATTACTCAACCCAGAAGATCTCACACTGTGGCGAAGTTAACTAATAACATAGCGTCTACCTGTGGTTATGGGTTCGATTTCCATTCAAGGAAATTAATCATTGTCACCAATTATGCATTCAACACACATCTAAGACTAGGTTCATTCTGTCTATCCCTCTATATATCCCGCTATTTATGGGATACACCAAATAAAATTTTAAAAAGAAACAAGACATTAAAGTAAAATTAAAAACACAAAACGACCAATCGAACGACATTACTTGAAAAAATACAATAAGATATGCAGAAATTATGATAAAATATGTTCTTACATTTAAAAGTGAAACTAGTCAATATTTAATTGAGAATGTTTATGCAAGGAACGGGTTCCTTTATACATCACGCAAACACTTGCGAGGTGAGCGACATATCTTATAAGCAGCTTGTTCAGTTTTATAATTGAAAAATATTTATTGTACTGTATTGATTGGACGCACGCAGAATCACGCTTCACGCTATACCCCGCACACAGCAGGTTAGACAGAGGGGCCCTAATTTTAAGACATTATGTTCCCATTTCCTACTGAATTCCTGAGACATTGCGAGTAGAGGGGTGTGAAATATAAAATTTTCAGACAACTTAACCTAGCTGTACCACAGGCTGTGTCAGTCATACCGCCTTGATATTGAACTGGCGAAGGTCGGGCGAGTGACTGCGCTGACCCCTACACGCCTTCCGCTCATGTTTACCTAGATTTAGAATTTGTGCCTGAAATACGTCTAGATCTAGAAAGTTTTTGTTAGATTTTGTTATGTAATTTTTACCCTATACCTTTTATATCTGGATTTGAATAGTATTTTTCTTAAATAGATTTAAGGAGGTACGGGTTCGAATCTTGCTTCGTTCAAATTTTAATAAAAATGGTCTAAAAAAGTGCCTGTCCTTCCTGATTGTCGTTTGAATATGCTAAAAAGTATGTTTTTGATTCTTTTACATTCATTATTTTTATTTTTTGTCTTATAAAATACTTTATTTCATTTAAAGAATAAGAAAAAATAAAATAATTTCAAGCTATAAATGTAATCTAACATATTATTTTACGAGGCATCAAGATAAGTGAAGTTGAAAAAGTTCACATTTGTAGCCGCTGTATATACACATTTTATTATTCATATAAGATAAAAAAGCAATCAATGATCAATAAAAGATACATATTATTTGACATTTCTCAATTAATATAATAAGTTGTCAGACTGTTTGCGGCGATAGTGGGTTCGATTCCAAATCGGAGAAAAGAATAAGCTCTGGTGACATCACAAAGCGCGGCGTTGAGTTCCGCTACGAGGTTCAAAACGAATTAAGATATAAGTACGCAGTAATTATATTAGTATATTGAAGTATTTCGTTTAGTCAGACGTTGTGCTACCGATAATAGTAAAAAGAAGATCAAATTGGGAAAATAATCTTACTACTATCTTAATCTTGTTAAACATTACCAAATAACTAACAAAAAAATACTATATTTTTCAAACATATAAACATACATACAGATATTACAAAAACATTTTTTTATGGATCCTAATTCTAAACTTTCACTTTCATTAGAGAATTCAATACAAAGAAGGGTTCTATATCAAAGTCAGTTCTAAGATACCAGAGCCGCGGAATGAAAATAACTCATTACCTCGCGTGGGAAGCGAACTTGCAACCGCAGAGTTTTCAGTCAGGCGGTGTGCCGCTGCGCCGTATCGACCGCAATTAAATCCATCCCTGTTTAATGTTTGTAATAAAATTTTAAATGTAAATAAAATTATAAAATATAACATTTTAGGTATATTATAATAATATCGAATTTCAGCTTCTGTGTCTTGATTTTGAAGATAAGAATGGCGACGGTATCTTGGTACGGCAATGTTCATATTAATGTACATGCGAGGGTTGCCAGTTTGATTTTAATTCGGAGGAGCAAATATATACTTCCAAGAGTGAAAGTCACCTTCACGCTGTATCCCGCACACAGCAGATTAGGCAGAGTAGACATAACGAATATTACGTCAAAATGAGCGTCTCCCGTCCACCCCAAGCCAAATGCACAGCCTACATTACACTATAGGGAAAAAAATATGAATATATTATCAGGGCATCTGATTCTATACTCGTTCGAATCGGTTGCGAACCGACCGAGGCAACCGGTCAGACCACTTTTTGTGAGATTCCACCCTCATCTCGACCTGGCTATTTTAACGCAATAACCACAAACAAAAAACACTTCTCTAAATATAATATACTAGAGACCAAAATCGAACTGCCACCCACCCGCGTGACAGTCACGACCTGCGAACAAGGATAATATTAGGATGTTAACTATTTAAAGGATTATGTGTTTTATATTAATAGTTTTAAGCGACGTTTTGGTGTAAATTATTATTTATGAATAACTCCTTTGATTTTTATCGTTCAGTTGACCCGTCATGTAGAATGTCCCGGGAATGCTGGAGGCGATTAAATAGTTATTTGCCGTTTGAATATGAAATAAATGAAATTTTACGTACTAAGCTACATTCAGTGGTCGTAGGTTCGATTTAAAAGTGGGGAACGGAAGTTTCTTAATACTAGGTTACCCCTGCTTGCCCTGATATATGCAGGATACAGCGTAAAGCCAAAAATAGAATTATCACCCAATTGGATATTTTTACAAAATCTAGAAAATTCTTACATAACATTAACTTAATATATATTGCCTTTAACAAGTGACAGAGCTTTTCCAACAAACATTACATAAATATAAGCTTGTTTTATGTAAAAAAAATAATTTAAAAAAATCATTTTGAATGTAAGCTACGAAATATATTGTGCTTTCGTCGTTAAAATTTCCTTCAGTTTTTACTCAGCAATGTGTAAACACTTATCGCTTTTCTTAGTTCTGAGGGGCGACCCAGATGCTTTATAACGAGGCGCCGGTCATTAACAGTACATACGGAGACATTTAGAACCTAAGAATTTTACCTGACTTTACCTAAGAGAATATAATAAAAATCTACCCTATAATTTGATAGCAGAAGAGGCTTGAATCACTGTTGATTAGTGAAAACTGTATCTAAATTCTTTATTAAACTTCAAAGATTTAAGCGTCTTTTATATAATGTAAAGATTAGTGAAATTATAGTTTTTTCGCTTCATGCTCGATCTGAATATATGAGAAAATTAAAATAAATCATTCCAACTAATGAGAATCGAACCCACAATCATCGCGACAAAAGTCAGAAGCAGCGCCATGAGCTTTGCAAAATAATTAATGGAAAAAATAATTAACAACATTTACAATACTTTTTAAAAATATTATTTTTTAAACTAAGTCACAATTTTTACGTTCACTGTACGTTATTAAAATAGAAAAATCTAGACATATTTAAATTGAACGTATCATTATTTTTACTTTTAATAACATACCGTAAACATGTCAAGGATTTTTTAATATTAACAAGATGCTTCAATTTTTTTTTGCAATTCACAAATAAACACGCAAATGATAAAAATTTATATCATTCATTTATTCACTACATTAGAACTTAGTAACATTTCTTTAATTAAACTGTAGTATTTTTAATAAAAATATTTTCTGAAATTCGATTTGAATCTAGAACTACTGTCATTGGATTTTTTTTACTAAGTTAAGTAAAAACTTAAGTTGAATAACTCAACGGCCATATCTACTGATCTTGTATGAAAAGAACGACACATATAAATTTGTAACTTTTTTCAACAACTTTCAAATTTTCGGCTATTTTTCCTTATTTCTGGTCAAAACTATCATTAATTGCCAAATTTAATTGATTATATCTTATTTCTTTATTCCGTGGACTGAAAATATTTACTTTTTCTGTAGTTCAAGGATCTGAAAATATTTCAAATTAATTTCAGGTTGTAATCTCTACGAGCTCTTGAAATAAAGGATGTACACACACACAAATGTACACACAGACAGACGGACAACGAAGTGATGAAAAGGATTGGATTTTGGATTAGGATTCTTTTTTGATACAGAACCCTAAAAATAAAATATAAAAAAAATATTTCTTGTTAAAAAATAATATAACGTAGTCGTCTCATTATGAACACTTACATTATATATAGAAGCATTGACTAATGACGTCATTTAACACTATCCAATTCATATTCCATTGGTGGTTTCATTTTTATTTTCATATAATTTCGTTACTATATTTTTCATAATATTAATAGAGACTTGGGGCATAAATAAAATTTATCTAATGGTGTCGTGAATTGTGAGTTAATTTGTTATGAGTTCGAATCCTACTTAAATCAATGTTATATTATTTTAATAGAATACTTTTTTTATTTTCACGCTATACCCAGTACATAGCAGGGTTGGCAGGGGACCTGGCATAGAGTGTTAAGACACTCCGTTCCGTTCGGGCATTTCTTTTTTGCGTTGAGCGGCGAAACGAGACTTTTAAATATTTTATTGTCTCGAATGGGAATCGAACTTACAACCTGTCGCGTATACAAACACGTGCGCCGCGTACGGAGTAAAATGTAACGGCGTAAACGGAGTATGAAGAAAGTACGCTTCCTCTACCTATTGTCCAATCAAAAATAAGTTTACTTTTTAGTACTTAATTTTAATTTTTTCCGTAAATTAAAAAAAATCAATAAGAAAAATAGTTTTTTTTTTAAATAACAAAAATGCCCGAAGCGAACTGCAGCAAAGTACCAGGAGAGCATCGCGCGGCAGGAGCTCGTCTCACAAGATTGATATACCGTGTGATGGATGAGTTCTCCATTACAGCTCGTATCGGAACGCTGCGGCTTAAATGTATTGTTTTACTTGAAATTTTAAGTGGAATTTTAAAAGGAAATTAAAAATATGTATGTAATTTGAATGAAAGTGGAAATATTGGTTGTGGGTTCTATTCCCTGTTACGACAAAGCACGGCGTTGTGTTACGCCATTCAACTTTGTATCTCGAACTCGTATGGAAGAGTGTATGATATAATTATTTAATTATGGCGTTCCGAACGTGCCAGTTGAGCACATATCACTTCGCCAATGTCACATTGTGCAAAGAAGATACAAAGGAGACTGTACGGAAAAAAGAGAGATAATGGTACACAGTAGTTCTCCTATTATGTGCATGGTAAAAAAAACTATGGCTGCAACCTGTTTCGCCCCCATGATCGAATGCAAATTATTAAGAATTGATCAAATTTAACACTCTAAGTGCAGGATTAAACTGACCGTTGGTATAGCGGGTCATATCAAAATCTATCTATCTCATAACATTATAATAAAATAATTTTGCAATTCGAACCAGTAGTTCCCGAGATTATCGCATTCATCCATACAAACTATAGAAAAATAAAGCAATCAAAAACCATACGTAGTTACATTCAAAAAACTAAAAACTCTTACGGCCTTAATGAGAAGTTAAAACAAAAAAAACCTGAATATATTCTCTCCATTACTATATTTTTCATATACGTACCTACGAATTTTTCGTTTCGCCTTCTAATCCAATTAGCCAGAACGGATACTTCAAATATGTATATGTAACTTTATGTTCCTTTTGCATTTCAAGTATTATTCAATTCGACGATCCTCATACAAAACTCATACAAACTTGTCAATATTTCTTTAGAATAATAGATTTTCCAAACAAAAGGCTAGTTTTGTTAATCGTATTCATATGGCTATTGTTAATAACTATTAAATTTTACCTCATTTTGCATGGTACTTGAAATTTTGATATGAAAATATGTAATTTTAATTTTTTAATTGTATTCCTGCTCTACTTTTGTATTTAAATTTTAATTATACGAATGTTGTATATTACTATTTTCTTTAATTCTTCGAGGCTAGGCAACAAGGCTAGTTTTGTTAATCGTATATGGCCGTAGTCAACAGTCATTGATACCAATTCATACCTCATTTTTGATTGTACTTGAAATTTTAAAACGCAAAATTTGTTATTTTAATTTTATAATTGTATTGTAGATTTAAGTACCATTTCTATAGAAATTTTAATTATGCCGATGTTGTATAGATCTCATTATACTAAAATCACATTTTCAGACTACATTTCCTGAAATGGTATAAAAAACTGAGAAGGACCTATACGAAAGTTAAAATTTAATAACATTAAAAACCAGTAAAATAAAATATATTTCTTCTATAGCACTTAATGGTTAAGGGAGTATTCATATTCCGCGGGACACGGTTCCTTTTTGGTCCGATTTCAATTTCTTGTTTGAGAAATATTCTTATATGCGTAATTATAACGGAACTTCTCCGGAACTATACCATTAATGCTCTCATTATCCATACCTATATTATAAATTCGAAAGTAACTCTGTCTGTCTGTTTGTCTGTCTGTCTGTCTTTTACGCAATCAGGGCCAAACCGTTAATTTTACTGTGATAAAATACTCATATAGAGATACTTGAGGGTCTCGGGATGAACATAGGATTCTTTTTTTTCATATTTGTAATATTATCGATATATACCAATATATTAAAATACTTATTATTTTACATGCAATTTATTCCGCCATGTTAATAACAACCGTCGTTGCTAAGCAACGATTTGCAAAGTTTGTTGTTAGAAAACGTCACTCAAAATGAGCTTGCTTAACGCTCTCATTCTCTATTGAACACTGCTTCTCTATTGAAAGCTCATCTCTCTATTGAAAACTGAAAATAATGTCACAAATATATTTAATAAATATTCGTGTAGTTCAAGCGGGCGTAGCCGCGTTCGGGTCCACTAGTTTCATATATATTTACGAATACTTTAACAAATCAAGATCTGACCGAGAACGAATCGGAATTGGAAAAAAGTGTATTTGTAAAGTGTGAATTGTCCCCAAATCATCTATAGATACAACTAAACAGAACTGACTTACTTTAAAAAATATTAAAATCGATCCACATTTACTTATTATATAACGGGGAAAGATTTTTTATTATATCAATATGGCAAAGCTAGTTTTTTTAGCTCACGATGTATCCCACACACAATAGGGTAGGCAAAGGGGAACCTAGTGTTGACATTCCGTTCCCTATTTTCCGCCGAATTCAACGTCGAGGCAAAGAGGCCTCAACACCATAGCGAGGAAAATGGAAATATTAAATATCTAATTTCGAAATGTGGAAGCTGAACTCGAACCTGTCGCATTTCCATTACCCGACTGGTAATGGTACACAGCTAGTGATGTGACATAGTATGTCATTGTAAAAATCAATCCATGATAAAGCTCACATCCCAGTGTAAGTGCGGGCTCACACAGCGATCTGTAAATTAGCAATTAATGAATTCGCCCCCCTCCCTTTCTCCTCCCATCCCCCCACTCCCCCGTGCAGTGGCGCTGGCATTTTTTGTAGCTAGGTACTCTGATGGGTGCAGGCTGCATGGGATAACGGTGTACAATTGTTATCTTGAGATACGTATTTTTATATTTACAAGTATTTTTTTTATTTTCGCAGTATCGCTTATATAGCTCCTGCTATATAAGCGATACTGAAGAGGGAAGTTAGTGTAAAGAGACTCCGTTCTCTACTTCTCTCCTTATCTTGAGATGTAAATATTTTGGTACTGTTGTTGTTGAGTGAGGTCATCCTAGCGCAGTGGCAGAGATAGGACCCTGATCTGATCTGATCTGTGATGTTATGTTTTGAAAATTGGGCTATCAGTGGGAGACGGAGACTATTAACACTAGGTTTCCTCAGCCTAACGTGTTATACGCGAGATTTAGTGGGAACCTGAAAAAACATCTCTTGCATATCAAAACTATACTTATGTATTAAAATTTGATACTATTTGTATGAAGACTTTTGAAGATGTTTTATATTCAATTGTAAAGGTTTGTAGTTTGTGCATTTACTTAAATGTTAAATTAGTGAAAAAATATAACTATTATAACGATGACAATATCCTGTTATAACACATTAAGACAATTGAAACATCAAAAAAAATACACAAGCCTTGCCTAAAATTGATTAATCTCAAGACACATCCGACGATAAAATGCACCGTAGGCTGTCTTTTTCAGTTTTTTGGTCCGCCCTCGCCACTCCATTCGACCCACACCACCCCCCGATATCCGTGCGCAGAATTTGATTAATGCAATGTTCACGATAATTATTCCTGTTACTATTTTTTGACAGGAACTTTTTCATCCAACGTTCATTTTGTATACGTTTTTCGGCACTCGCATGTAATAACAACTTTTAGTTTTTATTCTACCTCTACCCCTATATGAGGGTAGGTAGATGCAGAAATCTTTTTACTCTTGTATCGTTATAGTTTGGTTAAATAAATACCGATGCTTTCGTGTGTTTTTGTGATTGGTTCCGAATTTGATGTTTGTATTGAAAAATGTTGTTTGGATAATATGAATGGGGTAAGAAATTGTTTTTTATACAAAGAGAGAGGGGATTTTATGTATGTATGTATATACTCTACCAAGTTTCATCGCCACGTAAATTAACGCCGCGATTCATCTATCACAGTGAGATAGCATTCGCAGTGTACCACTGCGATATTTCATTAAGAAAAAAAATATTTTAGTTTTGTTTTATTTTTCAGCTTCATGCATATAGCAGGGAAGGCAGAGAAAACTTAGCGTAAAGCCACTCTGTTCTGGCTGAAATTTCTAGGCATTGCGAGTTGAGTGGCCGAACTTAACGGGGGCTTTATCTTGTTACCAGAGCGAAGAAACGAAAATATTAGGAAATAATAATTCATTTACCTTACGGGGAATCGAACTCGCAAGCAAGCGTCACGTTTTCGATCACACATTTCGGCCTCTTAATTAAAAATTCGATTCAGCTTTATATATTTTATATATTTTTATTTTTGACCCGAATTGAGAATATTACTAAACAGTATCCAAAAAACAATTCTTCAAGCCCCTAAATCCTTTTTAGGGGCTTGAAGAATTTAATTTATTATTTATGGAACGGCAGGAATCACATGAAATATAATAAATGCATTCCAAAAACAACTATTCACTAAAAATGTATAGAAAATTCAATTATGCAAATTGAATTATTGCAATATGGTAGAACAAAGTACGTGGAACTTGTCTACCTTCAAAGTGATAGATGAGCTCGAATTATAGCGTGCTCTGGAGCGCTATGACTCCAACTTTACAAGCTACAAATAGCTTTTGCAAGTTCAACTATAAGTACTGTAGGTCTACATAGAAATAAATTATTTCTTATACTATGGGACTAAATAGTATGGGACAGTGGTAAGTGTTTTCCCACATTTGGACGATGAGGACTAAAAAAAAATTAATAAAATGTAAAATATCAGAATATTTTCAATTTTCCGGACCTGTTGGTCAAATCGGTCAAGTAAATGGTTCAACTAAATACAATTTCTCAACTCAACAACTTTTTCTAACTACTCCCAATAATTACTCACAGTGGTTCTCATGCTTTTACTTTGTCGGAAGTCAATCAAGGTCTCCCCTGCTTACGCTTGCTTCATAAGCATCTTTTTCAATCTTTCTTCACATTCATGCTGTGCCCAAACCACCTAAGCATCATCTTTTCCGATGTCATTGTTCAAATTATTCTAAATACAATGAATGTTACATTTTAACTATAATTAAAACTCTATAGAAACCATAATGAGACAAAAGGCTTATAACCATTATTTATTTAGATCTTCAATTCGGACAAAGCCCAGTACTGGTCTACAATGAAAGTGTCTCTCAAACGAGGTAGGTAGCTGAAACTGAAAAGACACCTCCATCCTGATGAAAACCTCATCGTCTTCTTTTACCTATCAGACTAATGCTGTAAGATATTTGAAAGCAGCACTTTTCTATTATGAGGCTGTTGGCGGAACAAAAGTTTACAGGGAATCGGAATTTATTATTTTACTTATTTAGTTTTTATTGCTGGAGTAGATATAATACTGAGTGTTGTCAGAGTAATAATAATTATAGCTTATATTTTAATTTGTTTTTTATATTTGGTTTGCTATATTTAATAACCAAAATGCAGCTTTACCCGTTTTGGCGTTGTCAAGACACTCCGTTCTCCACTTTCCACACGAATTCGAAACATTTTGTGTTGAGTGGCGAAACTCAGCGCCGTGTGTTATATCAATATATAGCACTGCACTGAAAAAAGAATCTGCGTTAAAGTAATTAAGCATTTAAAATGACCACACGCAGTATACACTCTACATGTACGAGTATATAGTATATCTGTATGGTAGTGTGTTAACAAGCATCACTGATTGATGGAGCATCGATCCAGCCCTCGCATCGGACCCGTGGATATTACAATATATAAAAATTTATCAGTGTCGAGCTACTCCATTTTACCATTCGACCGGATTCCTGGCATTGCGTATGGAGTGACGTAGCATAACACCACGTTAAAATAACATGTAAAAATAATTAATCCTGTAAGTTAATTACATATATTTCAATTGCATTCCAATGTATATATGTACACATAATGAATACGTGTATAATTGTACATACCATCTGGTAAAAAGGCAAAATGCGGCGTTTAGTTCCGACACTCAACACATAATATCTGGAAAATTCGGAAGAAAAGTGGGAACGGAAGTGCTTTGAAGGAAACGGAATATTTTAACATTAAGTCTCTGGTTCCCCTTGTGGATAGAAGTTAAAAAAATACATACATAAGCATATCTATAAAATATATTTGTGTGGGAGTGTTATTCAGCACAAGTATCTTATAGGACGGTGAAGGCATCTGCCTGTAAACGCGACTATTGTATATTCAAATCCTACTCAGGGGTCTGAAATTTCATTTCCTTAGCTCTGGTAAAAAGATAAAACACGGTGGATTCCTCTCAAAAAATGAGGTGAACGTGAGGAACGGAATGCCTTACACCAGGTTCCCCCCACCTGATTTCCATAAGCGTGATACAGCATGACACAAATATAGATCTATATATTTCAGATATATTATTGTACGGTAGTGTTGTAAATAACAAGCATCCCTGATGGACTGCGGATCGATCCGGCCGTCTGATCGAGCGCGTGTGTGCAACGAAATAAACGAAACATGCGGCCGGGAAAAAATCGCCACCACCGCGTCAAAATGGACATGGCGCAGTGCTGGGGGAGAGGATTGGCTGTTGTATCCTATATTTGGGGATGTTTTGGATAAAATTGATAAAATATAAATAAGCAGTAGCCAAATGCTTAAAGTAATGCTTAAAGATTGAAATAAGAAAACTTTAGATTGTTACTATTCTGATTCTTTACGTTTGCTTGACAAACTTAGACCGAAATATTGTGAAGAGAAAAGCATTTGCAAGAAGGTTAAAAAAATTGGGTGTGTCAATGAGTCCGTTTCCATTATAAAGTTCTTATTAAGAAATTGTAATATACTGCTTCTTTAACATGCTAAAGAAACATTGTTCCGAAACGTTTTTCCCAATGAAACTTAAATCCAAAAGCATCACATAAGCTAAGCAACACAACACTATCCTAAATACATATTTCAAATTTAATTAAAAAAAAACACAACACACTTGCCATTCCACACTACCCGCACAACAGAGGTGCAAGCGACACCAAACAGTCTAGGGGGTTCCCCCTCAAAAAATTGCACCAGAGGGCGGCACAGTCAACTTTGACGTCCCCGGCTCCCTGTTTGCTCCTAATTGATACCGTTGTACGCGTATTACAATTTGATTTGATGGAAATTAGCCATGGCCTCGTATGATGGTCATCGGGCAGTATGAAGGTTAATCAGGTTACGTCTTTATGGAGACTTTTGGGGTGTGTCTTCAAAAGAGGTTTATGTTGTGTTATTTGCAAAATATATGTTATAGAACGTCACGACATAGTACCTGATTGTAAATTCTAATATTGTAGCTTAGATTCTCATTTGAGGCATTGAATTATTTTTATTTACGCGCTCTCGTATTGGTTAACGAGCGGCTCTGGATTTTACGAATTAAAGCAAAATGTCTCGAAAATTAGTCGTTGCGTGGGGAACGACTGCGAAAAAATCTCGATGAATATTATTTCACTATCTTTTATATTAGTTATCTATATTAACATAGTATGGGGCCATTCGTGGCGCAGGAATTGCAAGCGTGTGAATGTAATCGTGATAGGTTATAGGTTCGATTCCTACTCGAGGGAATGAAATATTTAATAAATCTTTACTCTGTTGTCGAGGCAAAACGCGGCGTTAAGCTTCGTCACTCAACACGTAATGCCACAAGAACGGTAGAAAAAACATGGTATTAGTTAACATGGTATAACTTACTCGACGCTTTGCCTGAAAATTTATGTGTTAAATAAGTTTGTATTGCTGACATACATTTATTTATTTTTAAATTTATAAGATATTTTCAAAAATATATTTTCATAAGTAAAAATTAAGTTTACATAAAAGTTGATTCCTTTTGTCTGTTTTACAGTATGGCAACCATAAACGCGTGTCTGGCGTAACGCCAAACTTAGAGTTATGTCGCGCGAATAAACACCTCTCAGTAAAATATACGCGCGTTACAACAAACCTACTTTTAAGTTTCAGAATAATATTATTTTTAAGAAAAAATTGAAAATAATAATATTATTTTCAATTTTTCGATGCCTAACGGGGAGAATGAATTATTTCCATTTCATCCTTCCTCCTTCTTGGTTACAAGAAACGCTTAACTGCCTATATAATGAAAATTACAATCGATTTAATTATTTTTTTGATTCGTAGCATTTTAACGCAAAAATTAACGAATATAATTGTGATTCTGTTAAACATTATATTAAAACGTAGGATGTATTTGGAAAATATTTAACTGTCTATACGCTTAATTAATGAGAAGAAACCAAAACAATTTCTAAATTTTCTAAGATGTTAAAATTTTAATATCAATTCTATATTTAATGCAAAATGTTTCTAAAATCGACGAATGATACACACGAGAGTGACTTATTGCTAGGCTCTTATTACATTCTATATACGTATATATAAAAATGTAACTGGGGGTGCACTTCCAAATAAGTCTCTGCATATCTCTTACGTCTCTCCCATTGTCATTGACCTCTTCATATACGACCTCCAGGAGTCCTCATGATTTTCGCGTGACCTTCCTCCAATATCATCCATTTTCGAAAGCAACTGAGCTCTCCCTCTGCCTCGCTCACCACTCTCTCTCGCTTAACGTAGTGATATTCTATTTTATTTTAAATTTAGTACGAGTACACGCGTATGTGTAACCGACAAATGCGATCTAATTTAATTTCTGTCACAAGCGCGCTCTGCATTAGCTCAGATATTTATGTTTCGCGTAAATAGAAGACGCGCCAGATGTACACTTCATAATTTTGATTTGCTAATTCTATGATAGTTTGTACGTCCAGTGGCTATAATAAGGAAGAAACATAATCCTATTTATATTAATATATTTATTATGTAGGTATATACAGTACTGGCAGCAAAATAAAAATGTTTCTGCCAGTCGTGGCACTGTAAACGCGACAGATTGGGGGTTCGATTCTTGCTCGAGTAAATGAAGTGTTTAATACTTTTATTACCTCACGGTGGTAGCGAGGTGATGCGATGAAAGTGGGGAATCGAACGAAGGGTTCCCAGGTTTCCCCTAAAAAAAATCGAAACTAAAAATATACATATATTATCAATTAGTGTTCCTCAGAAGAAAATTTAGAGTAATAAAATAATGTGAGAAAAGAAGTAAAAAAGAGATTTCAAAGCTCCTTCAAAAATGCTAAATAAACAAAATTTTCCAGTTCACCATTATTGTTGTATTTATGGGAAATATTCAATATATATATATATGCGTAAGGATAAAAAATTTAAATTTTTTTTAGCTCGCACTGTATCCCGCAGCATCGTGTGTTGAGTGGTGGAACTTTAAACTTTACCTCGACACCAAAACGAAGTAATGCAAAATATTCAACATTTCGTTTCCTCGAATGAGAATGGAACCTACAACCTATCGTGTGTGCTGGCCTGCAATCACAACTGATCTCCATTACATACAATAAAATATATATATAGATAAATATACATACACTGTGATAGTCATCACAGGCGCTAAGCGAGTTCTGGCAAATATCCAACCATTGACGGATTTATAGACGTAGCAACGACTCCCCGAGCTATTATCAGATACGCAATTGTTAATTGCATAGCAGTTACGATTATTCCTTATAAATTATGAGTTTAACTTAAAATTAGTTCTGGTGATAGCGAGAGGCCAAGAGAGGTTGGGGAGAGAGGTTCGATACCCGTGATGGTAAATTAATATATTTGAAAAGGAAAGTGAGAGGCCAAGTGTTTTAACGCTAGATGTCCTCTGGACTATTCTGGGTTTAAATTGAAATTAAAATTAATAAAGATCACAAAATTTTGTAAATTAATTTTATGTTAACTAAACAAATGTTTTCAAAACAATACATAGCTCCGAAAATAGGTGGAAATTAAAGGGCGATTTCATAACAATGCAAATAAGATGCATACAAACAATACTTAAAAACTAAACCATCGTTTATATCTTTTCAACAAAAAAAATAATATTTTCGCAAAATACATAATTTAATACATTAAAACTTTTAAAATCCACTTCCGGCAACATAAATCAAAAGCTTCTTCAAATTTTAATCGGAAAGCAAGAGCAACAGCGTTAGTTCGGTCACGCACATAAATTCATCACGCACCTTGGAACTGTGCCAGCGGGCGTCGCTAACGTGCCAATGAAGAAATTAAGCTAGTGCTTTTGAAAGCTAAGAATATAAGTAAGTTCTAAGTCTTGTAAGTTTGAATATGAGAAAATTGTAAATTCGCTATGCATGTATAGTGCGCAATCGTGGCCTGTTAGTGGTCTGGCCTGGCAAGCTGACGGTATACGCGATGGTTGATAGCTGCTTAATTAATTAATTAAGTTAAAGTTATTAAACGCTAACAGTAGTGTAATTTTTCTTCTAAGTTTCAATATAAGAAAATTGTGTTTTTGCTGTGGTTTGTATAGTGACGCATTCGTGGCCTTTAAAAAAAGTTTAGTGCCCCTAGGACTTGCTTAGGACGAAGAATTTTTTAAAAGAAGCCATCGTGGCGTAAGTGCATAAGCGTGCAACTTTAAACGCGATGGTTGATGGTTCGATTACCCCTCGGGGGATTCAATTATTTAATATTTTCATACATCGCTCTGTTAACGAGGCAAAGCGCGGTGTTGAGTTCTGCCACTCAACAAGCAATGCCTCGAATATTCGTCGAAAAGTGAAAAAAAAATCTTTTCGAGAATCTTAATACTATGATAATGATTCCTATGCTCACTCTGTTATATGTTAATAAAACAAAGAGTTTTTAAAAATGAGGCGAAAGTAAAGAAGAATTATAATAACTCGTATATTAACTCTAACACCCTAACAGTTGTGTCTATTTGAATCGAGTGATGCGGAAGTTGTAAAGTATAAAAATAATTATAATAAACAATTCTTACTGTTAAATATTGAAAAACATAAAAAAGAAATAAGAAAAATAAATATAGTTATATAAGTATGTATATCAATTTAATAACTTTGCTGTTATATTTGTTTTGCTTCGTTCATGAGTGATTTTATGTTTTAATTTTTTGTTATCTTATTTACAAAATGGCTTTTAAATGTCTTTAAATGGATACTTCACAGTGGCTACCGTCAATAATAACGTAAACCGGCTGTAGCTGCGAGATATAAACAAAATAATAAAAATTATTGTATTATGAAAAAAAATAACTGTGGATCCAATTACTATAGATGTATTCTTAATTGTATGTAATATAACTTATTCCTTAGTTTGATATGTCTTTGGGTTAAGCCTCAGTTACTACTTTGGTTTGGTATGTGGGGATTGGGAAACGAAATTGTCTTAACACTAGATTGCCACGTACTCTCTGCCTACCCTGCTATGTATAATAAAATAAAGTTTAAAAAGTCAAAATAAGTAAAAATGGCCGCAACAAAATGGCGGATTATTAATATGGATATATATAGATTATTAATATGGATATTTTTGATCTCTTTTATATATATATAATATTTTGATATACTTTACATATATGTGTAGTGTATATATATGTAAATTATATCAAAATACAATATTTACTGTATTTTACAAATAAATCCCTTTGAAATCATAAAAAATAAGATAGTTTTATAATAGTGTCATTTTTAATTAATATTTATGTAACAATAGTCAGTCAATTTTATTCCGCACAGTAGTCATTTTTGACATAAATATTAAAATTAAGTTAAAAACGTGATGTTATCGTAAACCTATTAACTTGTTGACTAGTTTTTTTACCCTCAACATTATTATAGAACTCTTCGAAAATAAGTTTGTAAAAAGTCGTTTTAACGATAACGGTGATCTCGTTCGGCGGCCTTTTTATACTTTGCAAATTTTTTACATACTATTTCATTAATAGAACGGCCCCAGACCAAAATGACTTTATTATTGCCAGAATGAATTGCGGCTGTCAACTTTTATAAATTAGTTGCTATTATAAATAATATAAATAGCAAAATGTTGCCATACGTAAATACCAATAGGAGTTTGTATAAACATATGTAGGCTTTGATAGATTTGGTATCTTTTAAATATGTAATTTGTATTGTTAACGTGTTTCTTACTATATTTCAGGCGACGATTGTGGGTTTGATTCTCTCTTTGATTTTCTCTCTCGTCAAAAAATGTTCATTTCATCAATTATATATTATTTAAAAATAAAACATACAAATATAAAATATGAAACATACGTTGGTGTTGACAATAAAAAGAAATGAAATATTTTTTTATTATTATTTGCAAAACAACTTTGTTGAATTTCGAGTAATATGATAATAAACAAAAAAAAACAATTCAAGGCCAAATATTATGTATAAGGCTCGAAATATTATTAAAAAATCTCAATTGATCTTAAATTTTATACATATTTAATTGTTTTTAACGATTTTTTATTTTATTTACAGCCTCAGGTGCTAGTGTTCCGCCCTAAAACATAAAGACAAATTGTTCTTGTAAATAAATGTCAAATACCATATTTTAAATTTGTGATTTTTATGTTTTAAAATATTATCTTTTGTTAATGACTTTACACATGTTAATTTTAATTTTCTTCTTATTTTTTTTAATTATCTATGATAGATAAATAACTACTATAGACGTCATTCTATGTAATCTAATGGATGGAGCCGCGGTTTTGTGTTCAATACCCACGTAGGGGAATAAATTATATAAAAGAGGGGGGAAACAGAGTGTCTTAACACTAGGTTCCTTCCTGTGGGTTTAGGAAAAAACCTTATGGTGTCATATAATTTATTTTTGTTTTTATGATTTAAATTTTATGAGATTTACGATTTGGCATAATTTAGCATTTTCTGTCAGATATTTGGAGACATTCAACGCTATATGTATGCGTTAAATATATAAATTTTACAAAAAATATATTAATATATTTTGCTAAAATTTCCTCCATCTTTTTGCGGTGGCATCTTACTTACTCCTATAATTTGGGCACACATATGTACATACAAACATATGTACATATTTAAAAATATATATTATATAAACAAAAAAAATGTTTTTCACAACAAAATTTAACATTGGGTGAATGGAACCTTTTTCAATACTTGTTGTATTTGTACAAACTGACGCACACGGAAATGCTAACTAAAGTGCACTTACGCAACCTCCATATGAGGAACAAGATCTCCTCGATAGTGATTGCTCGCTTTTGACATTAACTACCATTATTAGTTTAAATTAAATTAATTATAACAGTTACAGATAAAATAAAATAATTATAGATAATTGATAACTAAAACCGTCCAATATAAAAAAATCTGAAAACTAAACAAACACCTAAAAAGAGGCTGATAATAATCTTTGAGAAGCTGAACATTTTTCGATGAATCATCATCGAAACTCAATCAAAATCGGGTCCTTCATTTGGGAGCTACTGGTAGACAAAGGCACAGAAAGACAGACATCTTAAACTTAAAACACTTGATTTTCTCATTAGTCATTAAAATTACTTAAGACAATATGAAAGTTTACAAATAAAGCTTATTACTACCGTGAAAAGCTTAATGAAAACGAAAAATATAATAGTATATTTTGGTACATAAGACTCAACAGCTAAAATAATGTTGAGAAGATATGATATAGAATACAAGTAACTTGCGAAGAATGTAGAGGGAGTCTTTGCCAATACTGAAGATAATTAAGAACTTTTCATTTACACATACTTAATAGCTATTTTTGAAATTTGTTGTGTATTTCAGGAATATTTCCTGAAATAAGGACTTTTACTATTATTTTATAAGCTGCTAACTACAAAACACAATTTTTGTTCGACATGCGCATACGCATTGCAATTTATTTGAAAGCTAGCTTCAGGCACAGAACATGCAATGTCATTACCTTTAATATAAATTAAATTATATTAAATATGACTAAGAGATGAGTCTAGAATCTGAATGTCCTATTGAGGTGCACGATGAGAGATTATTTCGTCAGCCAAGCTTTTAGCTCGGGCAAGCATGTGTAACGTAACGTCTAACTAAATAACTAACAGTAGTAGAACCATCTATTCATATAAAGATGGCTACAGACGAATTTTATTAAAAACATATTACCAGATTTTGAGTTCCGCCTCTTACAACGTAATTTATCGAGAATTTCGTGGATAGTGGTGTCTTAATGGGGAACGCATTGTCATAACACTGAATTTCCAGCATTTCCAGGTTCTCATTATTTTAAGCATGCAATGGCTGGCTACGAGTTCCAATCATTTTCAGGGGAATGATTTTTTTAAAACTATTTTTATTTACCTGACCCGGAAAGGCGTTTCGTTCAACATACAATACCTTGAAATTGTATCTTATCTCCCATTAGGTCTCTGCCTATTTATCAAGAAAAACATTATTCTATTTCTGTAGTGAATTAAAAAAAATCCTTTATTCTCAGTCTGCAGCCACCTTGGCAGTACCAAGGAGTGCGTTAGTAACAGTAATTCGGTGCTTGACATAATCGCGAATTAATGGCCGGATTTACCAGACGCGAATAAACGTGTACGGATGCCTTGAATCACGTTTTAGCATTAGCGGTCGCGTGGCAAAAATGTTACTTAAAATATTTACTGTTGTTACCATTTGGCTATGATGGCGGTTATCCTCTTTTTTTTTGGTGAATATTGATATTAATTATTTTAAATATTTGTAAAAATACATTTTTATTATATTTGTTAAATTCTTATTCTAATCTGTTGCTTTCTAAAGTAAGGTAAGAACAGAAGAAGAAGTTTTTTTTCTAGCTTCATGCTGTATCCCACATATAACTAACTGGGTAGATGTTATGTTATGTTAAGACACTCCCTTTCTCTTATATCAGCCAATATAATTTCAAATAGCCTTTGATCCCACAATTATCTCATTGAATCAGTTACTTTAAATTTAAGACGTGCATAAGGTAAAAAGGTGCCAATATGCAATATTTAAAATTTATATTAAAAATAGAATCTAAAATAAGTTTCGTAAACTTTTTGCTTGTGTTTTTACTATGTTTACAATCTACACGAGGGCGATAACTTGTTTATCAAGGTTGTATGGATTCAGATAAAATATTTCTTTAGAAGTGATATGTGCAAAGTTTTTATAATTATATTTATCAATTACGTCGCCCGGTGGACCTATGGTGTGATTATAAATGCGACGGTTGTGAGTTCGATTCTTACTCGGGGAAATGAAATATTTTATTTTCTTAATTGGCAATGCCTCAGGAAAGTGGAGAATGGTAGTTGTTTTATCTATCTATCTTTCCATTATCATTTATTATTATTGTTCATCAGTTATCTGACGGCGAATATACAGTCAAATTGGTATTCTTTTAAAATAATAGTGTTTTCTTGTTCATTTTTAAAAATGTACTAATTATAATTCTTATTTAAATACAATGTATGCTAAATTTTGAATAGATCAATATCAGTTTTACAGCCAGGCATGCTTCTGTTTATTTTTACAATTATTATTTTATTGAGGCCACTAGGGCGTATTAGGACAGCGACTAACTATGCGAAGGTTGTAAGTTCCCTACCCGAAGGGGCAATGAATTATTTCAATGTTCGAAATTCGAGCGGGAAACGGATAACGGATTGTCTATCTATATCTTTGAAAAGTGAATTATATTAATTTCCTCGCTCAGGTTAGAAACACGCAGTCTGAAACTCAGACGGAAATCGAAAATTGGGGAATCTTGGCTCTTGATATAGTGATAAGTGAACTACAGCGTGAAGCTGAAAGAAAAAAAATATAAGCATTTGAACGTAATAGGCTTAGAACTTTGAACCCGTGTCTCTTCATTTGTAGCTATAAATGCTGAATTTATAGCTCTATTTTTATAGAAATGGTCATTCTTGTTTATTCATCTTGAGGGGCAACGCTTTACAAAAATCTTTTTCAAGATGTTAAAAATAGACATTATTTATCCTCCTCATATTACCTATTCATTGTTTTTTGCTGTATCTCAAACATTTTATTTTATTTTTAATAATGTTTAATTACACTTAATTTTGATGTAAACACTAACCTAACCTAACTGATGTAACCTAACTGAATTGAACATCTTGTAAATAAGAAATATAAATTTTAAATAAATATTTTATCTCCTCGAGTGGGAATCGAACCCACACCCAGTCGGTTTTACAGTCAAGCTCTGTGCTCCTGCGCCACGAATGGTCTCTCTATCTCTCTCTGATCTTACTTAAAGCTTTAAAATATATCTGAAAATAATTTTTAATAATTTGCAATTTTAATTTTTGTATGTATTTATTTTTCCTCTTTCTACCCTCCTATAAGGGGGAAAGCGTGAAGCGTGCTGCTTTGCTTTAACGACTATCGACTGCACCTTACGACTCATAAAAAACTTTAAAATTAAATACAATGTAAGGTCACTCCAAACTTTTAAACTTTTACAAAAAAAAGTCGTCTCATACAATATTACCATAATATCAGAAAAATTAACCTTACTAAGCTATCCAGAGCTACTCGAGTATATCTTACAACGTGAGGGCCCTTGTGCTTTCTAGGTTACGGACGCTGAGGGAAGTCGAAAATTAATCTTACTATATTTTTTAGCTGCATACTGCATCCCGTATATAGTAGGGTATGAAGAGGGAAATAGCAGGGAATGGTAGAGTTAACATACTCCGTTCCCCACTTTCTGTACATTTATCGAGACATAACGGTGAGTGACGGAATTTAACGCAGATCATTGTCTATTACAATAATTTAAAAAAATACAATAATTACAATTACAATAATGCGAAAAATTATTCGAAAAAATTACAATAATTTAAATACTCTTGTATTCCTCTAAATGTTTCGCAGATCGAACTCACAATCATTGAGTTTACTATCATCATAATTACATAATATTCACCTATTTACTTTATTATGTAAATTATTTGTATATATATTGTTTTTATCTTAATTATGTGCAATAAATAATATTGAGACCGTTATGGCGCAGTGTGACAAGCGATGGCTGTGGTGGTGGATGGTTCGATCCCACTCGGAGAATGAATTATTATTTATTAATATTTTATTTTTTTCGCTCTTGTACCTAAGCAAAAGCGTGGCTGAAAATTCGGCGGAAAGTGGGGAACGTGTAATCTTAACACTAGGTTCCATCTGCCTTCCCTCCTATATCTATTATATAGAGCGTGAAAAAAAAAAGAATATACCCAAAATAAACAAATAATATATATATATACAATAATATAATGAACTTACTTCAAAAATCGCCACAATGGAACAATACACGAATTACCCTTTTATTCTCAAAATAACAATATTTTCCTCGCATCACATAAATCTTGTAGCTGGCACGCGTGAGACGGCGCCTTGCGCACTTGCCAACGGTCGCCGGTTCAGTACCGGCCTGTATATGTTTTAAAATGTTAGAAAAGCTTTAGAAAATCTAGTAGTACTTATATGAATAAGGAAATATATTTGCTGGGGAAATCTAAACTTAGATTTTTTTTTGTTTTTTTATATGAATAGATATGCAATAGTCATCGAGCTGATCTGATGGTGGAGCCAGGACATGGAGAGTGGAGGTTTTCAGTGATAACTAGTAAATTACTGGAGTTTACGCTCATATCATTTATCAGCTTCGAGCTCATTCTATAGCATTTGTAGCATTTGGTACAATTAAAAAAAACTATTGTTAATTTTTTTTCTTTGTCGCTTCGCTTAGTAGTTTTTAATGGCATAATTAAACTCTAAACAGAACTCGAATCACTCTGAAAAAAAAAACAAAATTGTTTGTCTTTCCAAAGTAAATCATGAAATATTATTGCTAATAGAAAACAAACGTAAACGTAATAGAATTTTAATGCGTTTCCTACAATATTTTTTTTAAAATTCCAAATACGTCATTGTTGCACCAAATAAGATATATGATAATATTATGAAGAATCTTAGAAGAAGAATGTATGGTATGGACTAAAATAATATTAATATTAGGTACGTATTCGTACACAACTTTCAACAGCTTTCCTTGCACTGTTTCCTTTTAAAAAATAAATCGACTTCCGATTCGCAAACTACGGCTGGCTACTCTATTAAAATTAAGATGGCAAAACATCAAAATAAACCTTATTTTAAAATTGAATAAAGTATGTTATCGCTTAACGAAAATTACAAAACAAATGCATGTTTGCGATAGACAAAGTTATTTGATTTTAAATTTTATTAGTTCTCAAAATAAAATTCATATTTGATTGTTTGTAAATGTTTTAAAGAAATTACAGGCTAATATAAGTAGAGAATGCTTCTGTTAATAGAATTTTAATGAAGAAAGGTTTGCGCGGCGTTCTGCACGTCATGCCCATCTTACGTGTTGTGAGACGCACTATGGTACCGACAGCATAGAAAATTAGATCAAATCTTTAATTTTTTTTGTCACATCCTTGTGCAGTTGAGCTCATTGGTTGGACTCAGGTCACAAAGTGCTATGTTAAGCTCCACCACCCACCACCTAGGCCCGTATTTATAAATCACTCTTAAGGGTGAGATCGAACTTGAGATGAGTTTTCATTCATAGATATAAATAAAAACGGCATGAATTAAAACGGCAACTCGAATTCGTGTGTGTCGTGTTTATTTTATGTTGTCTATTTTATTTATAAAATAATATTAAAAAAATACTTATTAAATAAAACTGGTACATTCAAATTTTTACATAAAATTTTACGAAAAAAAGTTTTCATTCTATCGCTACCTTCAAATGTGAGTGGCCAGCTGTATTTGGCGAATCTATTCCATCAAAGAGAATATAATAATTACACCAATACCAGTACAGTTATAGATTGTGTGATAGGAAAATGAGGTCCGAGGCTCCCGAGGCCATCCGATGTAATCAGATGCACTATATTGAGATATTATACTTGTATTTTTAAAAATAGACTAGACGCAGCCTACAACTTCGTTTGCTTGTTCTATGTAAAAACCTGTGTTTTGCCCATTCATATACGAATTTCAAGAAATCCTGTATGAATGGTACCTTACTCAGATCAAATATGTCAAATTTTGGCGTTCTACTCCGCATGGATACGGCTGTGCATTGTCTATTAAAACATTAGGGTTATTAGAGAAATAAAAAAAAATAGGAGATTTTGTCTGAATTAAACTGAGTGTGGTTTTATAGGATATTTTTTTGGTGAATTTAGCTAATTTTGCGTAATTAGAATTGATGTTATAGCGCCATGGTGGCTCTATGATTTATACTGAATACTGAAAATAAGACAACCAAATTTTAATACCTAATAGGGAACGAAATGTCTTAAGACTAGGTTCCCTTTACTTACCCTACTGTGTGCGGGATTGAACGTGAACCAGATATATTTAAAATTTTAATATCTAACTATCCACAATATTTAACTTAAAGTTAAAATAAACTTTCTAACATATTGCATACTTAAGCTTTTTGTTTCCATACATGAGACAGCATTATTAGAGGCGTCAGCGTTCATTAAACACTGATCTACTTCATCAATGACATGATAATATATGCTTAATATGGTTCTATCAGGCTTTCACTTTGTTAACTTAAATACTTACTATGTATCCATACCTATATTATAAATTCGAAAGTAACTCTGTCTGTCTGTCTGTCTTTTACGCAATCAGGGCCAAACCGCTAATTTAATTGTGAACTCATCCACTTCCCTAGGTTGTCTGGAAGAGATTTCTTTCAGAAATAAGCCCGCCTTTGTAAACATAATTTTTTAACTGTTTTCTTACTATATATTTTTTATATATATATATATATTCGATATACACCAATAAATTAAAATATTTATTAATTCGACATGCAATTTATCCCGCCATGTTAATAACAACCGTCGCTATACGACCGTTGCTAAGCAACGATTTGCAAAGTTTATTGTTAGAAAACGTCACCCAAAATGAGCTTGCCTAACGCATCTCTCTATTGAAAACTGAAAATAACTTCATAAATATATTTAATAAATATTCGTATAGTTCAAGCGGGCGTAGCCGCGTTCGGGTCCACTAGTAGTAAATATATATTATAATGTGTTTCTTCTAGGTATTGGCTTTCTTTTCGAGATTGTGAAAAAAAGTTATCGATCTTTTCCCTTTTTCTACTAAAATTAGCTACGTTTTTACTTACGATGATGGTCCGGATTTATGTGTAGTCAAGCATATTGTAAAAGATGGTACCTAGTGTAGTAAGTCGACGTCGTGGCAGCGAGTAAAGTAATATGTGAAGATGGCTTGTAGGATTGTTTCAGTTCAGGAATATTTATGTATGCTTAAATTATCGCTGAATATTTTTAAAGAATAGAATTGGGAATTCCACTAATTGCTGATGATTCAAGAACATTTTACAGAGACAATCGCGGCGCAGGGGCTCAAAGTGTGATTGTAAACGCGACAGGTTGTGTTTTTATTCATCACAATAAAAGAATCGCAAAAAATATTTTTATGAATCACACTTTAGGAAATTACGTATTTAATATTAAGATGTATTTAAGCGCGGCGTTGAGTTCCGCCACTCAACATTCAAAGCCTTCGGCGGACAACGGGGAACGGAGTGTCTGAACCTTCTGCCTAACCTGCTGAGTGCGGGCATGCAATGCAGCGATGTCATCTTATCTAATGCATGTTTTCGTGAATATTCCATAAAAATCTTTATAAAACAAAGTTTTTAGTTGACAGCGACAAAATTTCGACTCTTACTAAATGACTCAATCAACCGCAGAGCACCGTTGAAGAACCGTTCGTCAAAAATGTTATATTCCCTGACGTTCCAATATTTTGCTAAAATCTGCGGTTTTAGTCATTACGTCTACAAAATTATTATTGTGAGATAATATTTTCTATGAATATTTATATCTAGAAATTAGATCATATACAATACGTATAGAGGCTATTGTGGCTCACTGGGGTGCTGTTTGACTGTAAGAGCGACGGTCGTAGGTTCGATTCACACTAAATGAGGATTGAAGAATGAAATATTTTCATTTTCTCGCTCTGATGCGTAACAAGACAAAACTTACTGTCGAGTTACTCTCCTTCTCTGTCCAACGATAGTTATATATAACATCAAATGTATTATTCATACTACAGAATTTTAAATATATTGAAATTCTAATAAAAACACTCTAACAAACAAATGCACTAAAAGTATTTAATTTAATAGCAAATCAAGTATTAAGTAAGATCGATATCTTTAAAGGGCTCACGAAGACCGTAATCGATTAAAATCGATTGTAGATGTCAAGAATCGATTAGAGTAAATTTGGTAGCTCGTACTTGACGCCTCGATCACGTCTCACATCGCTACTTTTACTTATAATGTTTTGTAAAGCCTCTATCATGTTGTAGCGGAAATATGAAAAGCTATGGAATTGTGAAATTAATAGTTTTTATATATACGGAATTTTATTATAAAGGTATTACCAATGATAAAGTGTAGTTTAAAATGTGAACTAGTAACAAAAAAGTAATCAGAAAATCATTTTTAACTTCATAAATTTATGGGCACGTCGTGGCGTAGCGGTGTGACTGCAAACGCGATGGTTATTGGTTCTTTTTCCACTCAGGGGAATAAACTTTTTCTCTTTAATAACAATTCCAACAGTAGCGTTAAGCTTCGCCACTCAACACGCAAGTTGAAAATAACAAAAAGTACGCAGAGGCCCAACCTACCCTGGGTTACAGAAAAGAGATATTTCCAAATATCTATTCTTCTGTCACCCAGTGTGATGTCCCCCTACTACGGTCACGCGCTGGCGGACAGAAGCCGGCACAGATGTAAAGTGCTTTCAATCACTGTTACCTGCGTAATTGCTTCATACGAACTGGCGAATGCCGGTACTTTTACTAATTTGTTTCATGAGATACAAACAACTATTAGAAAATTGATGATTTTTATTATATTTTTATTGTTGATTATAGAGATTATATAATATTGAAAAATGATTTCGAAATAAAAGAATATTTTTACACAAAGCTTTTTCTGTTTTATATGAAAATAATCAAAAGTATCAGTTAAGTAAAATAATCAGTTTTATTTTTGTATATAAACAGTATTGATATATAGTTTACGGTTATAAAAACTTTATTTAACTTCCTTATTTTTAGTCACCGCTTATAATAGTTAGGCCATCAAAATTTGAGTAGCGATTCACTCAACGATGCGTTCTGTCTTGCTACCAAAGCGAGAAAATGAACATAATTTATACTTTCGAATGAAAATCGAACCCTCAACCGCCGCGTTCACACTCTACAAACTATAAGCCTATTCCAATTTTTTTGCTTTTTCTTCTAATGCTAGTCATCTCTCTAATATTCCTCTTAAACCGTTACAGAGTTACTGCACGAGCATTAATTGACTTTAGCACCGCACGTTTCTCAGAATACCTAATATTAAATTTAATTTGACGGACTGTAGATAATTTTTACCCAATTTGGTAATTCCATATAATATTGTCGATAACGACCACAATTGTGAAACAATTTACTTCGAAATTAAATAATTGATTTGAACACATCTTTCTTTATAAAACATTTTTTAAAAGTATCTAAAATGGTTGAAAGGTATTTGTTTTTTATATTTTTCTTCGCACTTTTAGTGGAGAAAGTGGAGAATGGTAGAGCTATTTGACGTGAAAAGCATAATAATCGATCTTTATTTCGAAACTAGTGTTCCCCACCGGCGAAATCATCAACATTCAACTCGCTTTGCTTTATTAGCTTTATTACCAGTGGTAATCAAAATACAAATATATGAAAACTAACAAAATATATTGATTCCGTTAAGCATGGCAAAAAATCGAGAGGCGGGCGCCAGAAAAACGTAAAAACAGTGTAAAATCGGCTATCGAAGTACCTAGTCGAGTGCGGGCCGGTACGTGCGTGACACTCGCTTGGTGGATCGCTCGCGACTCGCGTGCTCATGTCAAATCGATTATTATTGCTGGCTACCTGTATTATAGAAATTTAGTGTTAAAATATTTTTTTTGTAAAATTTTTAAGCTTTCGTTTGTACTTTTAGTACTTTTTTTATTGATTTCGCTAAGTAATGTTATCCGAAAAATAAAACTATTTAAAGCTTTTCTTTAAAGATTTTATATATCTACCATATTAGAACACTATGTAGGAGAAGCGTCACGTTGCATCCCGCATACAGTAGGATAGAAAGAATAGTGATCTCTCTCTATTCTCTAGACTCTATTCAGCTAACTAATCAAATATGTACTAACAACTAATTAATAAATATAAGCGTAGTAGGAATATTTATTTCAAAAAAGCCCGCGCGGCGTAGCTGTAACGGATATTACAGTTATCGCGAGGCGTGTAGGTTCGATTACCAGTCGGAAAAATGCATTAGTTTCATTTCGTCACTTTAGTAACAATACAAAGCGCATTGTAGCGCACAAAAAACAATCTCTCGATAAAGGAAAGGAAAAGGGGAAACAAAATATGTTAACACTAGGTTCCCTAAGATAACGTAAAAAAAGGATATTCAAATAACGCAAGTATATTTTCATAAAAAAAAATAAAGCATTTAATTACATTTTTACCAATAACGTTTCATTTCGCATAGCTTTAGGAGATTACAAAGATAATAGAGACATGAAATAAATGAACGTCGCAAAAACATCCTTAAAAATCCACCCCCAAATGTTGTTTTAGGGCCTCCGAAAATATTGAGCTCGCTAAGCGAAGAATAATAACCGCGTGTGCGCAAAGAGGGGGTGTTACCACCCTTTGGATCGACGCGTTCTGATGGACAAACTACTGTGGAAATATATTTTTTATATGGAAAAACTGGTGTGTTGCGTGCTTTTTGCGTGGATTGTTGCTTTTTGTTTTCGCCTTTGAATTATTTCACGGTGACTTTACATTTTAGAGGGAAGTGTGAAAGGTGTGAATAAATTATTTTTATTATCTTAGTTTTTGGTAATAAGACAATATCCGGCGTTGAGTTCAGCCACTCAATACGCAAAAACAATAGAAAACAGAGTGTCTTAATCTCTTACCACTAGCCGTTGCCTACCCTCTATATACGCGGGTTATAGCGTGAAGCACAAATATATAAAAATCCAATAAACAATTTTTATAAATATAAAACATTTTAAACTCGTCAAAAATTGGAAGTAACGGGACTAACCTGCAGATTTTAAAACCTTCGAAGAAATCTTTTAACCATCTAAGCTTTATACGACATACTTGTCAATGCATAATTTTAATTATTTGTTACCATCTTATTCAACTATGATTTTACAAAAAAAATGTCGACGGTTTTTACAAGTTTTGTTACATAATTTACTAAATAGGACGAATGCTATTAAAAATGTCTTTTTTCTTGTTTTAATTACCGTCGTAAAGATATATAAATAAACACCCGTTCTGAGTGTAAGCATAATGATTGTGGGTTTAAATCCTACTTGGGAGAAATAATTATTTATATAGCTTGATAACAAAACAAAGTACCAATATTTTGATCAAAATCTACAAATTCAAGTCATGCACAATGTATTAAAATATGGGGGATATAGCGCGAACCTAAGAAATATAGAACGTTTAGATTAATATTTAGTAGCCACCGTAACGTAGGGGATAGAGTAAGCTCGTAGATTGTAGGTTCAATTGTCATTCAGAGAAATTAATTATTTTTACTTCCCCGCCCTGAAAACAACAAAGCATGGCGTTGACTTATTAATAAAGACAGTATTTTTAAAAATAATAATAATTTAATAATATTCCAACAATATGGTACCTAATTCATTTATATCGTAAAGGAGAGTTAACTGCTAACTCTCATTTAGCGCTGGCGTGTCGTCTCTACGCAGACCAACGTTTAGACAGACCGTGTAGGGGTGGCAAGGATAAGATTTTTTGTTTTGTCTTTACTATGAGATATTTAAAATAATGAGATATCTAAAAAGGTTTTACCCTATAGGCTTCTTCGATAAATTATTTATACAATACGAAAATTACTTTACCTGGTCTGTTCCTCTTCCGCCGAGAGAAGGGTGTCCTACTACTCTTTCATGTATTACTAGATCCATAACTTCTCGCTTTGTGTGTTGTGCCCGAATATCTTAACAATAGGCATTTGGACCATCGACGCAATTTTTAATTGATGCTAAGTTTTTTTTAGGGTGTCTATATTAACACACAGTTTTTGCTTGATCGTCCATGATTCAGCTCCATAGTAGAAAATTGGAAACACTAGGCATCTCATTAATCGATTTCGGTGTATCTAAATATGCGGTAAGCTGCCCACATGTTTTCATCTTTTGTCCAGTTTTCTTCAAAATATTACATAAATATATACATTTTAATGGTATTTTCACTTATGCATTGAATCTGACTCAACTAATCAATGACGGCAATTTATATATTTTGGTTATAGTCATTTTTGTAGAAATAAAAAAAGGAAAAAATAATATAATTTCATCAAAAGCAACCCTAAGTGTGTATGGAGGGCTGCTGTTTTTTCATTTACGAATATTTTCCTTGGCGCACGATATTTTTTCAGCATGTTTTCCCAGTTGTAAGATAAACTACACTCCATCAAATGTACCTATATTTTACATTCTCGTCGGCAACTGTTAGTTAAAAATTTTTTGGAATGCTTATTATTATGTTAATGTATCACCTATAATAACTTTGTAATTACAATATTAATCTATACTTATATGTCAAAAATTATAAAGCTGAAGAGTTTGTTTGATTGAACGCACTAATCTCGGAGAAATTACTGGCTTGAATTAAAAAAATATTTTTGTTGGATAGCCCATTTTGGGAACTATGTCGGATGCAAGTGCCTTGCTATGTCTGTCCCTGGAGCTAGACTTCCCGGACGCCCAAGCGTTGGTTGGATGTCGTGATGCATAACATGAGAGCCAATGGTCTTACCACCCAGGACATTACAGATCGTGCAAAGTGAAGTAGGTTAAGAAGGAAGGCAGCCCCTGGCAACATACGTCGGGATTAATGCCAGGAGGAAGAAGAAGAAGTAGAAGAGTCCATTTATCGACGAAGGCTAAAAACCATGTTCATCACGTTAATCATTCGATACACCTTTAGTCAGATGCCTACAGTGTGTCATGTAACATTCACAAATTTTACTTAATTCTTGTGTTTGGAATACACGAGTAAGATTACACGAAAGTTGAGATTAGAATTTTACTTGAATACATCAACTTTGCATTTGTCTTATCTATGCGTATATCTGTAGTTTTCAAATTATCAACATTTTCGTTACTGGCTTAATTAAATTATAATAATTATTGCAAACAAACACACACTTTTACAGTAATACTATTTACGAATTCTTAAGACGTCTCCTGAAATTTTTGAAAAAAATTGCTAATATATAATTGTCACACTAAATGAACGATATAGTGTTACAGATATAGTAAAAACCATTATAGTGTGTAAAAACTGTTCTTGCAACACCAAGTACCTGTTAAACTGTTTTAATCCGGGGATAAAATATGGCATGTCGAATGCGCCCGCGCCGCTCGCCCGTGACGTCACGCCTAGTCTTTTTGTCAACTAATAGCCGCGAACTAACGGACTCGAAAACTTGAAGCTTCGCAAAAAATTACGATTTAGTATACTTTATATATAAAAAGTTTATTTTTTTTAAAGTTTTTTTTTTAAAAATGATCGCTGTAACAATATAGAGTGAAAAAATAATTATGTTAGCATTGTGTCAATATTGTAGCAGAGTTCAGAGTAGTTCATAAAAACCATATTTTTTTATATTTTCATATGATATATTGATACTGTTTTATATAACTAATTATAACTTTTTTATTAATAAGAAAAACATGTGCTTGGTAGGTAATTCTCACTTATTGCTTTCTTAAAAGTGATCGAATATACATTAAAAGCTTAAATATAATAAAACTGTTTTAACTCACATGAACTTATTCTGTCATGTATCAATCCATCAACCAATTAATTATCAATAGCAAAATAGTGTTGTTTTCGCTGTAAAATTTTAAAAAAGAACCAGCTGAAGATATTAGTTTTATTTTTTTGGTTTACAAATGTCAAAGATATGGCAGAATAAGCAGAGACGCTTATGTTTCCCATTATATTCCGCGTATTGCAGGATAGCCAGAGGGAACTTCGCGTCGAGACACTCATTCCCACTTTCCGTCTTATTCTCAGTCTTCATTATTTCATTATTTTATAGCAGATAAATACTTTTAGATAAAAGTAAACGAGAAAAACCTTAGTTCAGAACTAGTCAAAATATTATAATGGGATTTATACATACCGATACAAAAACAGCCCCTGACATTCTTTATTAACCCCCACCGATCGTATCCAGGTGTAATGTGTAGCGCGACTTATACTGTTTGAAATGTTACGAGTATAATATTATATACATTGTATGTGTGGTATAAAAAAATATATAGCTTATAGTAGGGAAGGCCTATAGTAATTCTGTAGTAGGGATGTGTCAAACCAGTGGTAAGACACTCCCCACTTAACTTTTGAAAATAATTCACCCTTTCAAGTGGAAATCGAACTCATAACAAGTATCTTTGTAGCTATGCCATATGTATCAGTAAGCAGGCAGGCAGAGAAAATCTGGGAATCTCGTTTTAAGACTCTTTTCGCCAAATTCTCGAGGCGTTGCGTGTCGGAACTCAACGCCACGCTTTGCCAGACTTTTCTAATCGCACAGTATGTCACCAGCTCAAAAATCATCCTTACTATCTGGAAATGTGGCACTTCATTAGTGTACAGTTTCGTAAGAACTTCTTACTACGATACGACTTGGACATCAATGTGGCGTATCTTCAAAAAGCGCGGCTACTTCTGCCCTGTAGCTCCTCTGGTGTTACACGGGGTCGTCAGAGGCAGTGATCATAAGTGATCTTTTTGATTTTTCTTCATTTGATTTTTGATCTTGGTGATTTTTTTCCATAATAAAATAATCACAATAAAGTATCAAGATTTAATTCTTCTTATCCCAGCATCCGGTAACGAGAAAAGCACCTGTTTGCGCCGCGGGCCCTCACCCAAGTTTTTAGACTTCGAATCTTACAATGATGCTATCACACAGTCTTAACGTTTATATAACTACAAATCATTATTGTGTGTTTGTTTGATATGTGAAAATATGAGACAGCATTTGACTGTAAGCATGATGGCTGTAGGTCCTCAAACGGGGGGACGAAAATAAAACATAATATTAAATTAAATAAATAATAAGTTAATAATGGTCAACTCTGAAAGACAAAACGCACGCTAAAGATGTCTCGAAAATTTATAGTTTATTATACTAACCAAATATAATATTATAGTATTAACGTCAAACATATAGGCACATCTTAAAGCAACTTGACTTTATAAAAGCACCATCACTTCTTATCTAGTGGCCAGTCACTTCGTTCTCCACTTTCACTACATTCAAAAGGTTACTCTAGTACTATCGTTTGAAAAAAATAGTTTTTATTGTTTTTACATTTTTGTCTTAGATATCAAATATTAACAAGAGTATAACTGTCAGCTAACCTTCGATATGCAGCTACTGTGACTACACGTAATTTAGTGGTTAGTCCAGTTATCAGAATTATATAGGTTTCTAACGATTTCTACTTTTCTAACGAAGTCTGCCTGTCTGCACGTAGTGGTGGTTCAAATTCCATTGAGGTAGATATACTGTCTACACTAACATTATAAGGAAGAATTTGTTTGGTTGGAACCATTGTGGCGCAGCGGCACTGGGGTGTGCCTGTAGCGCGACAGTTGTAGGTTTGATCCCCACTGGATTAAGTGAAATATTTATTTACGTTTACATTCCCATTTCTTCGCTCTGGTGTCGAGGCAAAGCGTGGCGTTGAATTCTGCCACTCAACATGCAAAGCCTTCAGAGTTCGGCAGAAAGTGGAGAACGGAGTGTCTTAATACTAGGCTCCCGTTGCATTTCCTGCTGTATACGGAATACAATATGAAGCCGATTTAATTTGATTTTAATAACTTTCCAAAAAAAACTTTAAAAAAAAATGTCTTTATATGTATATCCATATTTCATACACTTAAATACTTAATATGTTAATAACAGTTTATAATAAAAAAAGAACAACTTTATTAAAGTATCAAGACTCATGATGCAACAACTTTATCCGGTCGCACACAATCACCTGTGTGCCGGCGGCGTTCAGTCGCGCTGTACTCTATACTCATATGAACTACGAAATGAAATATTTTTAAAAGGATTTCGAGACTGACTGACTGACAAGCTATATTAGAGTCATTTTTAGATAGTCACATTAAAAAAAAACAAATTTTAACGTAATAAATATGCAAATTGATAGCCTCTTTTTATAAATGAATAGAAAATACATTAAAAATAATATAATTTACTTTATTTATAATGTATATTTTTAAACATATTAACCACCATAGCTAATTTATTTGCTACTTACTTTCCATCTAAAAAAACCTCTTTAAATGAAAAGATCTGTAGCCATAGCCTATAAAAATTTTTTTTCGTCCTAGTTGTAGGAAATGGAAAATATAAATTTAAATAAATATTTCATTTCCTCGAGAGGGGTTTGAACCCTCAACCAGTAAGGCCTCAGACTTTATATGTATAATTAAAAAAAATATTTTTTCTCAAAAATGACTCCAAAAAAATATACCTAGAACGAGAGGAAGACACCAATTAAATTTAACTTTCTATAGACTATTCTTCTGTCTTCTCAATAAAATATCTGCATTTAAAATAAATGAGTATCACAAAGAATTTTTGACCGGACCCCGTTGACACTATGAATATATGTCAACCTTTGTATACAGCGTGTTTCATGTTTTATTTATTTTTAATATATATATTATTTTTACATATTTCAACACATATATATCACTCTGCTAGTGATCACTACGTACTTTGCAAGCAAGCAAGATATTGAAAATACAGGAGAGTTTTTATGCTTTTGATTCAGTTTATATAGTTTAGTTTAATTCTATTTAATCTTAATTACATACCAGATGACCTTAAGGATATCAACTTTATTAGTGCATAACATACCAGTAAAGTTAAAAAAAGACTTAAAAATAAGTTTTTAACTCCTACCGTTTCTTTAAAAAATATTTTTATTAATACTGTTATATTAATATGTAGTTACATAAACATTATACAATCATAACGTCATCGTGTTCTCTTTATTTTTCAAAAATAAAACATAATTTTAGCCACCTGTAGCTGCCGTACCCTTTCTTCGGACTTTTTTTGTCCCTTTATTACCAATCCTTTTTCTTTTTGGTGGCCATTAGGTTTTTTACCCGTTTGGCTATCTTCGTTTTTTGTGAGGATCCCAAATTAATATTATGTTTTTTTGGTGCCATCGGAACTGGTTAGTTTTGGTGGGAAACATTTAATGAAAGTATTTTTGTTAGTTGTGATAGTTCTAGAGATACTCGTAGATGTTACTTTCGATTTCGTTTGTGTTTACGATTTGGATCAATGGTGCCTTAAAAACTTTGTTCGTTTTATCCTGCCCATGATCTTTCTTTGTTATAGATTTTTAATGGTGTATTTTATTAAGAATTAAATTTTGATGATTAGTGGAGAACAAAGTGTCTTAGTAGGTGGAAAATGTGGAGCGGACTGTCTTATCTCTAGGCTCTCTCTGTGTGCCATCCTACATGCGGGATACAGCGTGAAGAAGAAAAAAAATTACATATAATAGAAAGATTTTTAAAATTTTATGTTATTTATAAATACTTTATTACTTAATATTTTATTTCATAAGAAAATAATATCATAAACATATTATTAGTTGAAGAATGAAATGTCAAATGAGCCAGTTGTACCACAGCACAAGTATCTATACGAGTATACATATATATCCATATTTTATTCGTAGTTTGATATATTTGAATAAAATCTTTAAAGTATGGAAAAAAAATAGAAAAAAGTTACTTTTAATCCAGTGTATTTAAGCTGTTTCTAAAATATGTTGTTGATTTTGACCCAATCAGGCGTTAGAATAAGAAGTTTAGATAAATCCTGCTACTTTCTACATATTTATTAACTACAAAAAGAAACGGCCAAGTACGAGTCAACTCGCGAAACCACAAAAATCGATTAACTGCTGCAAAAAAAACGTGTTTGTTTTATAGGAGCCCCTCTCAAAGATTTATTTTACTCTATTATTCGTCTAACTATCACAGTTTACGAGAAAAACCTTGATGGAAGACAAACGAAAAGACAGCGAAATCTTGGAAATAGGATCTCGTTTTATCCTTTGGATATGGAACCCTAAAAAACAAAAAGGACAAAAATCTAAAATCTATCAAATTATTAGCATTTTTGTTCTAAGCTCCAAGTAATGAATTAGACTGAAACGTTCTCCAAGGCCGTGATAACTCACTGGCCCCCATTGTGGGTCCAAAATCTCCAGGCAGATCTCGCGTTTTTAATCCACCACGATTCTTTATCCACGAAACTCGCCAAAATGCCAGACACAACGCATAAATCCTTATTTAAATATACCTAACACTATAACACTCGTTTCATCTTAACAACATGAGATTTTGTGAACGAATATCAATCTTAACTAGTTGTAATAACGTCCAGAATTGAATTACTCGAAAAGTATTATTGCTAGTATCAAAAGAGTGTAAGATTTTATATTTTCAAAAGAAAATATACTATTTTTTGGTTAAGATAGAGTTGAAAATTGATAACTGTAAAGTCAAAGGGTTTTTATAGTAATAAATAAAGGAATATCGAAGTTGGCTGTGTCAACAACGCGTTGCATTCTTGTGCAGTGTACGACACACAAACACACATACATGTGGATGTGTGCGTATGGACGCAAATACTTATTGGTAAATGTTGACTTGCGAACAGAGAGAGTGGAGACTTCATTGGGAATGGGAGAATAAAAAAAAGTTGAATGAGTAATGAAAAAATTGGAAAACAAATTATTAAGTAAGAGTGTATAGTAGAAGAGGTAGGGTAGACATCAATTGACCTAAAAATTTAAGAATGATTTTTCAGTAGCTATTTTCTGAAATCTAGTCAATACTAAACATATTGAGAAATTAAAGGAAAAAGATTAAAGTATAATAATATACCATAACTGGAATAGATTTGTTTTCCAATTTTTCTTTCGAATTAACCCAAGCACTTAGTTATATACTAACGCATAACAACTTTCAAAACAAATCTTACCACAGCTTTGCTAAAATAGTGGCTTTTTATTATTAATAATAATTTTAACTGTTTTTTTTTAAAAAAATATTTTTCTTCATATGCTTTATCTATGTATAATAAAAATATCATCATCATACCATAAAAAATCGAATTGATCGAAAGAATCGAATTTGGATCAAGTACAAAGGTCCGGTAGTAAATTGAATTATCAGCTATGCTTCGCACCTTCTTTCCAAATTTTATTACTCTAGGTCAATTTAAATATTTATATATGAATTTTGATGACACTTTGTAACAAAATATGACAGAGAAATCTTATTTCTGCACCCACTAACTACAAATACTTTCAGAAAAATGATGATTTTGACTGACACGTAGGGTAACAAACAGACAGACGGTAATAAAAAAAATCTTATAAAATTTCCATTTTTCCTTTGAACTAGTGAAGAATACTAAAAATAGTCTTTTGTTGTCAAACCACCCTTAGCTAGCAAGTTTTAACAAGTTACCGCCTCTAATTGCAGGTCTCATTACTTTACGTGCTAGTGTATCATCCCTTTAATTAGAGGGTTGATATAACGTGTACAGATTTGACTTACTTCCACTTTCGACTTTTGATCCCAATTTAATTAATGAGATTCCCTTAATTTTTGATACTCTTTTGATTATTTTAATATGTCAATTATAAATGAACGGTTTGTAGATTTTATCTTTTGGTTATAAATGAGTGTTTTTATTTGGACTTAAGTGCCTGAACTCTGATGTGGAGTGTGCTAAGCTTGTGGTGTAGAGTATGTTATTACGAGTGAGATGAAATTATTATTTTTTTTTCAATTTAATATTGTCACGTCGTAAATATGTACAGAAATAGTTTGTTTTGAAATTAGATGTTTTTTAAATAATTCCTTTTTATAGGCATAACTTACGGATACATTTGTGTTTGTCACGGATACATATAATATCATATATATTTAAGTAATATATTGAACAAAAATACTAAATCTATATTATTAATTTTAAAAAGATTATTACTTTCAAGATCGTCGTCGTGCAGCGGCACTAATTAATGGAAAACATTGACGATTGTCGGTTCGATTCCCATTCGGGGGAATGAATTATATTGACTTCTACGCTCTAGGACAAAAAAGCTAAAGATAAAGCAAAGCGCTAAACTCTACGCCTCTCTTACTCTCCTAACTTTCTTGAGTGTTGAGACTTAACAACACGTAATGTCTCGGAAAATTCGTGGAGAGTGGAGAACAGAGTGTTATCACTAGCTACCAAGTCTACCAAGTGGGTTACAGAATGAAACTAAAACATATATATAAATACTAAGTATATAATGAAACATTAGCGAACCGCCTCCACAGCTTTCTGCTCCATCCCTGACCTTGAGCCGGGTTGACCCGATCCCGCGAATCAGCCGCCGTAGTTCTGTAAACTGCAGCTTCTTGCGTTGTGTAATCATGTGTACGGTTTTTTAAACTAATTTTGCATATTACACGTAATTTTGTGGTATTTTATGCAGCACCTATAATGTAGTTAGTTATATATATAGTATTTAAGAAAAATAATTGGATAGTTTTGATATAGACGCTTGTTTAATATATTTGATAAATGTATAATAGTTAACGAAGTATATCTATACATTATTTGTATTCTTAGGTAGGTTCAAATTTTGTTGAAAATGACATTATATTAACATTATATTTAGCAATATTGAACTAGTAAAGTGAACTAATACAATAATAATAAGAAAATAAAAAGCAGAGTAAAGTTTCTGTAGGATATCTCTATTTCTAATACAAAGTAGGAGAAAAATGAATTTTGGGAATTCTCTATATTTTTTCAGCAGCATAGCAACAAAAATAATCATTTTTTATATTGTAAACAAGATTTTGAGTACTATTGCGTACTGAAAAATAAACCAAAATATAATTTTAACAGATTTTGATAAAATTCCATTTAACTGTATCTTTTTCACACCTGTCTCTTACAGATACAGGAAACGACAAGCACCATTTAAGTACCGACGATTAAAATTTTAAGACTTGTTTCGATAATTGAATACAGCATCCTGCATAATTAAACAGCTTTAATTTATTTTAAAACATTTTAAATAATTCAACGTAATATATCTTATTTAAATTAACGTGAAAATTTGTAAATTCAATGAGAAAAGAGGGAAATTCAAAGCTTATAATACTGAAAATAAAAATAATTATTATAGAGCTTGTTATTTATTATTTAAATACCAAAAAGAGTTATAAGTCCAGTCGAGGCGCAGTCGCACATTACCATAACGACTGACGAGGCAAAGTGCAGCGTTGAGTTCCGTCACTTAGTACGCAATGACTCCAGAAATTGGAAAGTCTTAACACTAAGTTTCTAGGTTTCCTCTGCTCATCCTGCTATGTGCGGGATTTAGCAAGATGCTTAACGAGTCATACGCGTTTGATTTTATCAAAAACTAAGCTTAGTACAAACTCGCGTAATGTCAAGCAGCTTTACGTGTTTTTTCGCATATCAGGGTAAGCTAAGAGAGTCAGAGGTTAACACTTCATTCTCCTTTTTCTATCCCAATCCGTGACATATATTATGGAGTAATGAAACTCATTCATACGTTGCTTTATCATGATAATAAAACTATATTTTTTTTAAGAAATACTGAAAATTACGTATACGCTTTCTTATAGTACTATAACTAATGAGAAATATAATAAGCTTTCGAACTTTTTACGAGCATAGATTTTGTATACCTGGAATATGCCTAGAACTTTACGAGTATATCCATTATATTATTGATATTGTAGAGCCTTGGTGTTTTATCCAAAATACTTACATATATGATTCCTAAAGCATTTAAATTTAAAACGAAAAAATTATACTGCAAAAACGGCGACGTGAGGAAAGGAGTGTCTTAACATAAGGTTCCCTCTGCCTACCCTGCTGTATGCGGGATACAGCGTGAAGCTGATTTATTTTATACTGCAAAAAGTAATTATCGATTATCGACCAAGTTGCGTGTATCGATTTCTATCCTGTAACCTATCTAGCAAGAGGAAGCCATTTAAGCAGATTCCGATACTACGTAACTTGAACCTCCTCCTTAGGGAGGATAACATTTTTTCTTTGTTACCCCGATCATAACTCAGTTGAAATCAATACATAATCATAAATAACGCGGGCGCACTGCACTGGGCCCTTCAAAATTAACCGGTTTATGCTATCTCTTTCGCACCCATATAAATTAATACATCTATCTCTCAACCCTTTGGACACTTTTTCATCTCACTCTTACCTATACTTGGAGTACCACTTTCCCTTTTCAAAGGACGAAGACACTGTATTTTACGTCCTTCTCTTTCTTAAGTGGATTCATATGTCTGTTTCATTCTAAAGTCAGATCTTGGCCTTGAAAGCGAGATGAGAGTCTGGTCAGCTATTTTTACTTTTTTACTCGGAACGATGACTAAATGCGTTGCCAGTGGCGACTATAATGGCCTCTAACGTAAATTGTATATTATATTATAATATATGTTGGTCACTGAAAAAAAGGTTTTTATGATTTTTAAATTTGTTCATTAGGCTGTATGGAATTTGGCCTTAAAACGATTCGTTATTAAAAATTTTATTTGACATTTGATTATTTAAAATGAATGTTAACGTTTTTAAATAATAAATGCATATTGTATAGATAACGTTCGCGGCTACGCCCACATATACTACACAATTACTTATTTACTCATCTGAATTACATTCGTGTTCTAATAACATTAACGTTTTGAAGACAATATCCAACAATAATAAACTTAATAGAACAATAATTTTGTAGCAATATTATCCCATACAATTCTGAATATATGGAAAACAAACACTAAATGTTAAGGGAAGTTTGCCAAAATACAATAGTACAAAAAGCATTTAAATTGGTTCAGCCGTTTTGGGATTTCGCGGGATTAGCAGAAACAAACGAACAGACACACAGGCAGAGAAAAAAAACGGACAAACTGAGAAAAACTTTTAAAGAAAACATTATTTAGGCTTTTATTACTAACAAATGCCCCAACTAATATATTTTGTCATATGTCTTCCATGTACAGACAATGATGAGTTACAATTTTAATACGTGCAAAGATGTAGATTATAATAAATAATGATAAACCAATCTCTATTAGAATAGAGATGTGATGTTTTCGATCTTAACAAGTAAGCTAACTTCGTCACAGCTTAAACTTTGCGAAACTTAGAAATACACATCGAACTCACAACAATCACGTAAAAATGCGGAAAATGTTTTTTATGACTTTTTCGAAATAAATTGTTAGCGATTGTTTGACGAAATTATATTTATTTGTTGGTACACAGCTATAATGTATGATTAAATAAAAAAAAACGTTATTTTGATAACCGCACAGGGCACACCTCTTATCAAATGTTTTTCCTTATATAAACGATTTCAACGCGTTTTTTCCACTAAGAGGAAGATTTCATTTCTAATAAGAATTACATAGAATGACTATTCTGCATTCTTTTATACATATCAATAAGAAGACTTTGATTTAGGCGCTTATTTGGACACAGATATAATATATTTCACTTAAATAATTTTCCACGACACATCTTTATTCAGCCAATTAAAAGAAACTTTGAAAGTAAATTATAAAATATAGCATATATTACAAAATTAATTACATTGACAATATTATATTTATACACAATTTACAATTTGTAATATAATAAACTTTATTTTTTATCGTATTTTCCGTCTAGACACTAATTTTAATTATAAGAAACCTCTTTACAATTATACCATAGACAATTTAAAAATACAGATAAAAAATATAAATCAGTTCAGTAGCTCAACAGACGGGCGTGTCTAAATTAGTTTATTCATACGAACAACAATAGCTGCCTCGTAATACAAGTTTAATTGCCTTTATATTATATTTTCATGCATCTACTTGCTCTATTTACTTGTTAATTGTGATAAAATGGTGTTTCTTCTACGTATTATATTTATAATTATATATCTTAGGTGTATACGTACTACCTACATACTATTACCTCTTTTATGTATATAAAAGAGGTAATAGTATGTAGGATAGTCGTTTTTTAGTGAGTAAAATTGGGAAAAGGACCGAACTAGCACTATGTGCCTTCTACATCTACTTATCCTGGCATGAGGAAAAAAGCCTGAAGCGCGACAACGGTTAAGGCGAATTATCAGTATAATTTAATTTACTATTGTAATTTACAAGTTTTTAAAATCTAAATTATAATGAGGTCACCGTGACGCAGTGTCATAGCGTCTGATTGTAAGCGACAGTTGTGGGTTCAATTCCCATTCGAGGGAAAGAATTGTTATCTGGTTACAAGATTTGATGCCACTTGACAAGTAATGTCTCGAAAATTGACAGGGCGTGGACCGTCCGCACTAGGTGCCTCAAAACTATATTCCAGCTTCCAAAAATATATATATAGTAAAAGATTAATTTTAAATCTTATCCTCCCAAGATTACTATAGGTATAATTTTTATATTCTTTGCGATAAAGATAATTGAAAACGTGACACCTCGTCTACCACAGCCGAGCTTGTCAGAACAATTAAACGTCAACCATTATAATACAAAAGTTAAACGCATTTAATTCCAATTATATCATTAATTTTTAAATTGATCGTGCAAAGGAAGTCCTGAATAATCCGTTTTTAGTACTATATATAGTATTTAATTAATTTACTACCGAGTATAAAATTGATTTATTATATGTATTTATGTATTGGGTATATATAAGTCTAAAACTCATACATCCAATCAAAATATCTGGTTACAGTAGACGCTATTGAATTTTTATAATTTATTTAGGTTGTTTAGGCTATAAATAGGATTACAAATATGACAAAGGAAATGATTATTTGTTAGTAAAGTGGTATTACTAAACTTCTTAGACCTAAACCATGCAATGTAAAGATGATTGAAAATGTATGATTTCAAATCTCACAGAATTGAATTAAATCAAAATATGAAAATAAACGTATCTGCATTCAGATGATTCGCAATATATATATATTTGTATCTATTTGTATATATAAAAACACCAAAGTGCAGTACATTGAACAGGAGAGCTTTCACACTATCTTTCGGTCAAGTTCTAGTCCAATTTCGCAATACCTATGAGATCGGATCAAGGAGGAACCATGCCCAGCACTAGTGTGTATCCTGTCTTACTTGTACACTTACGGCGTTGTGCACCGGGCAGTAGCCAGTCGCTCGAGCGCCTTATACGTTTTAAATTTAAGCGTCAAAAGTAGAGTCTAATTGAAATATGTGTATTTCCTTTTAAATTGTTCAGCATAGTACTCGTATATATTATGTATGAGTTTTTTGAATTTTGAATTTGTTATATTTTCTAAAATTTTGTTGTTATTGTAGCTTATGTTGAAAGTGTTTTCTTTTTACTTTAGTAACTTTTTTCTTTGGTAATAAATTGCTACTTTGATCATTATCCGCATTACAAATTCACAATTTATAATTATTTATCATAGAAAATATCTATAACGTCCAAGAAATGTGCCATTTTAAATAATTTCCACTATAACAAGCCGCCACGCGACAAGTGTTAAAGCACTCGACACAAAAAGACAGTTGCGACAGTAAAAAGCGGAGTAAAAAGCGTTATTGCCTAGACTTTCTAGCCGCGACCCGTTGAGGCGAAACCAGGAAGGAATTAAATTGGATTTAATAAGGAATTATCACCAAAAAGTATACCGCTATTTAGAATAGATGATAAAAAATATTAAGTACGTGATAGAAAATGTTTGTGATTGTTTTTGTTTGTAAATTGTTGTGTAAGTATTTATTCATTTAAATGTTAGTTGTTTAAAAGTTTTTCTAAGCGCAGATAATATATGAAAATCATATTTGCTATAATTAACGTTATTATAATGCAGTGAGAACTTCGCAATGGTTAGGGGGTACAATCTTTATTTGGGGGGATTTTTTTCGATTCTATTCTGTACGAATAGAATCTACTAGTACTATTATAAAATGCACTAGATAATAAAAAAACTAGATAGGTATATATGAAAATTGACAGCAAAAACGTCCAAATAAAAAAAAAATACATAATAGAACTAAGAGACGTCAACAGCCCCGCCAAACGGTCGTACCAACACCGAAAAAGAAAAACTTCAACTAGCAACCGCAAATTTACGAGTGCGGGTCATCAAAACATAACTCGCTTGCGTAATTTAAAATATGGCCGACGCGAGGACGTAATTGTCCAACAGGCGGACCCATGAATGGGATCCAAGCCGGGAAAACGATAAAAACAACGCTCCATATTCGAGAAATGATTAAAAAAGAAGGATCGCGAAGAAAACGAACGACCGAGGCACGTACCATGGTTAAAAAGACTATCCTACCGGAGCGTGAATGAAAAAGTTGCCCGCTACGCCGCGTAACCGTAATCTTGTTATTATTATTTTTATTTTCGATTCCGTACCGCCTTTTTATTATTATTTTGTCTTATTATTTCTGTTATTTTAACACAACGTGTATGTAGGTCAGGTTTTTTTGGTTTTTCACGGCAAGCGGCAAGGTCGCGTCGTGGATCGTAATTATGGTGCGTGGATGCGTCGTGTAATCGATTTTTCAGTATCGATTTTGAGTTTTTCTTTTTTTTTTGTTTTATTGTGAATTGAGATGTTGAAACCAGTTTCTGAAACAGGTTACAATTCGATTTTTAAAATGATGAGTGATTGTGGATGTCGTATACGTTTGGTTTATTAGGGATTAACAAATTTATAGTCATTTAATAGTAACTAATATCTGATTTTTATATCTTATTAATATGAAGATACATTGCCTACACATTTATTATACAATTTAAAATTATTTATTTTTTATATTTTTTTAAAATTATTGCACTCTAGAGAAAACTTTCACAGATAAGCGGGGGAAAAAAACAAAAATAATCATATGATGAACATCAAACAAATGCAAGTGTAAATAAACAATCGTATTGAGAATAAAGGATTCAATTTTTTTTTAAGCTCACACCATCTCTGAAATATCTACTGTAGTGCGGGTAGAGAGTTGAGGGACACTGTTCTATATTCACCCAAAAAAATTTACACATTAAATGTGCGGTTCCAGATCTCGCCTTTGGTACAATGCAAAAATAGAAAATATATCAATTATTTTTTTGAATCGAACTGACAAAGTATAATCCGAATCCAAAATCACCCCACCATTGGATTGGACTCCATTGGATTTATTAATTGTTAAACATTTCTACCTACGACGCTAAAAAACCTGTAATTGTAATTCAACGATTATTAACCTAACCAAAACAAATTAACTCAAAATTACGGAGTATACTCAACACAAAATTAATAAAACCTCATAAAAACTATGCGCTCTCAACAAACAAGTAGTTAATGCGATTCTATTTTTAAAAACCTACGTACATAAACGTAAGTTAATGTTTCTATTAAACTGCTTCGTAACGCAGTCGGGCTTTTTTATGCACTAATGCGAAAATAATTTAACCTAGAGAAGGCTGTGCCGTTGAACTCCTACGCCAACATATTATAATGAATGTAGATCATATTGAATTGTTTTTGTCTAAAAATATGTTACTTTTGTAATTTGTTTCTTTTTTTGTTATAGATGCATAAATCTTAATTTTTATCAGTCGGTTCATCTTTTATGATTTTTAATATAGGTACCTAGGATTTTATTTATGTATATATTACGTATCTATTAATATTTTATTAGGATCTGAAATATTAGCTTGGTCTGGTCTAGATTTTTGTAAATATTATTTTACATATTTCTCACTATAACAAACTTACAAGACATATCTACCAATAAATAACTTGTGTTATAGCCAGTCTATTCTCCACTTTATTCACTTTAGAGGTATATTGATTGATCGAATCCAAACTACCCTCATTTGAATGAGTAATAAAAGAAATCATGATTTATATGCTGAATGCCAAAGCCAATTGCTACAATTTCCTTAAATAAGTGACTTTTTGTGTTACTGAACATTTAGTGCTATTAAATAGATAGAAAGCGGAAAACAGAGTGATATAACATTTTCTTTCCTCATTCGGGCAACAGAAAGATTGAGCTAAAAAATACAAACTTGAGTGTTGTGTTCTAAATGTTTTAGTTTTTGTTATAAGTCGTTAAGACCATAAATTTGACGGGAATAAATATTTACAATTAATTTCTTTTAGGATTCGTACTTTTTTTTTTAAACCTACGACCTCACTTATAGAACATAGATAGCAATATGAGACTAGAGTTTTAATAGAACATAATATGCCTGATCTTAGTGACCTTATGCGGAAAGGCTAAAGAAAAAAGAGGCCATAGCTAGTGGGAACTAGGGAAGCTAGAAAAAATACTTAAACTTAAAAAAATACTTTCAAATGAAGCCATAACATCATATAAAGTAATTTCAAAGGCAATGTAGAGCGTTAAATATTTCTTAGCTCTCTTCTCTGCCACTTAACGAGACGTACAATAAAAATCAATTACATAGGAGGGGCCTATAATTTGAGACTACTTATTTACAATTACTCTACGTCCATCTGTCTAAATGTTGGTATCGCGTGTGAAGTAAGCTACATGTAGGTATATATTATATATATGGTAGATAGGTAGGTATGTGATTTTTGACGTAACGTTAAATTAACATTAGTTTTGTAAAGTCACTTCTTGTTCTAAGTAATATTTGATGAATGAAGTGATATTTTAGCTTCTTTTTATGTTATTTTTTCTTTAGTTTTACGCATGTCTTTAATATTGGATAGGTAAAGTTTTATAGGTATGATGTGGCTTCACACTTATCGAATAGCTCTTCGTTTCTCTCTAAAAAAACAGTCGAATTGTCCTCAAATCTCCTCTTCTTACAGAAGTCGGTTAAAAATTTTTTTTTCTGACAATGGCTAATTGATGTTTAGGAAAATGAAATAATGTAATTATTTTTTGAAAGATGCCATCGAATGGGAAATGTATTTATTAAAAATACCAAAAATATATACTATTCTACATAATTTAATGTCTGTGTCTATACGTTTCAATACAGGTTTACGATGTTGGGTTCCCCATACGCCGTCTTAAACTTTCCGTTCTCATTATAAACTAGAAGACCAAAAAAAATAAATATATATTATTAGAAACAATTTGTAGTGATTCTCCAAAATACAAGAATCGAATCAAATATGAAAACTTTTACCAAGTACTTACTTTTGAACTATCACGTCTTATTTATGAGTCAAATTTGCTCTTCAATACAATTGGCAACAACTAAAAATAGCATTATATCTATATAATTTATAACCATTTACTACAACAACTCCAAAATCACCAAAGAAATTCTAAGTATGCGTAACTTTAAATCTTAAAAGATTAAACGTTAGCGAGTCGAATACCTACCTGGTTCTTAGAACGTCTGTAGGTCGAATGTTTAGCATAATTCCAAAAGCTCATAAAAAGTTAAAGGTCAAAACGACCCTACCATTACGTCAGATGCTGTATGCGAAGAGATTTGTGCGAATTTAATTACAAATTTAACAGCCAATCGATTTCGTTTATGTTAGTTTCTTGATGGCCACCATGTTGACGTGGGCTTTGCTAATATAATGGCTTAGTTATTTTTTAAATGTATTATAGTATATTATTAATTTAGCATAGTGTAAGCAGGATACGAGGCCAGAGGCCACAAAATGTGACGATACGCGGGTTCGATCCCCACTCGAGGTAATGAAATATTTATTTACATTTATGTTTCCCTTTCTTCGCTCTAGTGTCGATTCTAAGCGCGGTGTTGATCTGCACCATTAAACACGCAATGCCTTTATAATTCGGCGGAAAGGGTCTTGCAGAGTGTCCTACCACTAGGTTCCCTGTGCCTACGCTGCTGTGTGCGGGATACAGCTGATTAAAATTTGACTTAAGCAGGAGAAATATTTAGCAGTTATAACAATTTTGTCTGCTAAATATCTATTAATCGTATTCACATAATATAAGTGCTAAACTTTAAAAAAAAACATTTAAAAATTTCTTGTGGATGAGATTATTTAGTCAATCTCAGTTTGCTAAACTTTAACTACTAATACGTTCAATGATTGATTTCAATTATCTTTCCTTAACAGAAGAAAATTGAAAGGACGATGTGATCATCCAATATTATGGTAGCAAGCGAATGTTTTCTTATTCTATAAGTATACTCTATTTATTTATATGCGTTTATATTTCCATTTCTTCGTTCTGGCGTCGAGGCAAAGCGCGGCGTTGAGTTCTGCCACTCCACACACAATGCCTCCAGAATTCGACAGAAAGTGGGGAACGGAGCGTCCCTCTTCCCCCTAGATTCCCTCTGCCTACCCTGCGAGATACAGCGTGAAGCTGATTTTACCTACATATAACAAAAGTAACTGTAACCAAAACTAGATCAACTGAAATGACAATAAGTTTACAATAATAATTAATATTTTTTCGGACATCCGAACACACGATTCACATCGTGCCTCGCCATTTGATCTCGCCATCTCTAGATAGAGATATTTTTAACAGCAACAATATGCTTTCTAAAAGCAAAATTCTATGTACACCAAAGCGGCGCCTACTTTGAACCATTTTCTTATCAATAGTGGCAGAGATGCCGTTAACTAATTTCTGAACGAATAGACTGGCCAGGCCGTGACCAATTGCTTTTGGTGATTGGTCTCCGAATTTTACCGGCGATCGATTAAACTTTTCCCTAAATACAACACGTACTTTATAGTACGGTGTCGTTCTTTTTTTTTTTTTTTTTGTTAGCAATAGATAATTGCATTTGTGCCCTGGAGCAATGGCGCTATAATTAAGTTGATGATTGAAGTAAAATATAACACTATTTTTTGTTGTGGCTCCACTGATATTTGTGTCAATTTTGTTTTTTTAAATATTTCTTAATGATAAACAACAGACATGCACAAAACAGAATTACAGTTGGGAGCCTCTCTCCTCTGGTGGGAAATATGGGAACAATGAAATATACATGAAAAATCACATGTACAAGTATATTTCAATAGTGGTGTATACAACACCAAAATGAAGTATTGATCCAATTTCATCGCTTATACTGTGTAATGTAAAGAAAATCAAGCATCAAGAATATAATGTAAAATAAATCAAGCATTTCAAAGTACACCTAGATTTTAGAAATTGTTGATTCTCCTCACATTATATTTATATTTTACGTTAAATTTACGATTTTTTTACTTAAAACCATAGCCAAAAGCTTCCCAAGTAGAATTACAAGTTAGCTACCAAAAAAGTAAAAGAAGAGGTACACTTCGGCAAACCTTTAAAACAATAAATAACCATTTCGTCGTATATTTGTATACGTTTTAAAATAGAAAGTACCTTCATATACCTAAACATAATCCTAATATTATTGCCTGCAACCAAGTGCGGCAGTTGCTATAACAACCACATCGTTGTTTTGCCAATTCTGTCTATTCATTCTACTTTTATTCTTTTTTCATGGAGCTAGTAGGCGTGTGCACTGCAGGCAGAAATACCTTTTATGGACGTCGAGTTAGCTCTACACGTTCGCCCAATGGGAGTCAAACAGCCAAATTGTAATAAAAAAACAAATTTCATATTCATATCTGTTCCGTGGTTCAATCTAGACTTAATCGTTATTTTCATTTTCTTTTTGGAATAATGATCGTCAACTTAAAGACAATTAGGCATGAAAGAAATGATTTTTTTTTGAGTAAACGTTGATTTTTTAAAACTTTAGTATTTCTTTTTGTCTAATAAAGTTGTAAAAGTTATGTTATTTATAATTACTTAAATCTAGTTTCAAAGTGTAAAACTAGCTTTAGAAGCGAAAGCCAATAGCGTTTTATTAAGAGACGTTATGGTTCGATTTTAAAAAGAAAGATTTTTATTGGTTATGCTCGTGTGCCAGGTTTACTAGAAAACATGGAACTTATTAGCTCCATCGAATTTTCCCGTACCAATAATGTATTTAGGGCTATTTCTTTATTTGCTTTTATTAATTCATGTGAGTTCGAAATTTTCAAATATGTTCAATCAAAAAGGTGCTTATGCTTAGAGGCCAGTTTTGTTTAAAAAATTAAATAACTAAAAAATAATTTGTTTAAAAAATTTACATAACATATATTTCTTAAAATAAATAACAAATTACAATGGAAAAATTTCTCATTATATTTTCAAAAGCTTTGTTTGTTTGTGTTAAATTTTATAATTTCAATACTAATATGTTTAGTTACACCATTTAAACAACGTAATAAAATTTAAGACAAAAAGAAAATAATGCATTTACATTTTTTTTATTATTTCCTCGTTTTGATATATTGCTTTACGATTCACGCAGGCGCTAACGCTATTACAAAATAAATGTTACAATATTAAAAAAATGTAATTAAATAGAAAAATACTAAGTATACTAAATACTAAGTATAAGTTTAATATTTAAGGCATTAAAAATAACATAACTTTTCCATTTACAATATAAAATTTAACAAACTCTATTCAAAATACAATTTTTAATCTGTGCACAATAACAAGTTCTTAATGTTTTACGTCGAAATTGTAAGGAAAATAGAGCAGTAGTTTGTTCGCGAACAGTGTTTCGCAATAAAAATTTTATTAAATTATACATAAATCATGTTGTCCAGCCTTAGGTCTGGAGTACAGGGCCTGGTGTGTGTTATTTTAAAAATACTATAAGTTATTAATTAATCTTTGGGCTCAATTACATAATATCAATGTGACAGTTCATAAATATAAGTTAAGAAAATTTTTGTAAATTTTTCAGTGGAGAGTATCATCGCGGGCTCTGCAAACCACTGCTAATTTACAACATGATAGCTTATTTGTACACCGAGACACTCCCGAAGACAATCCAAATATACCATTTGAATTCTCACCAGAAAACAAACAGGTAGTTTTGACATTCATTTGTTTAGAATAAATTTTTAAATTTGTTATTGAAATTGTTAACTTTTATAATATTTCCTAATAGATTGATTATTTAGATTTTTTAAAGTTTGAATGTTAAGATATTATTGTTAAGATACTTTATGTTGATAGCCAGGTAACCTATGAACTTAAATATATTTTACAGCGTGCTGATGCACTCCTAGCCATATACCCTGATGGTCATAAAAGAGGAGCTATGATTCCATTATTAGATCTAGCACAGCGTCAAAATGGAGGCTGGTTACCAATATCTGCTATGCATAAAGTTGCTGAACTATTAAACTTGCCCCGCATGAGGGTTTATGAAGTGGCCACCTTCTATACTATGTTCATTAGGTAAGGTCAAGCTTTCAATGAAATTAAATATATACATATACTTTGAAATCATCATTACATTAAAATAAAAAGAATTATGTTTATCATCATTATTAAAAACTATAATTAGCAAATAGTAAAAAAAAAGCAAAAATCAAGTAAGGCAAGTAAAAATGTTGGAGAGAAGTAAGTAGGGAGAAAAATGTATTATTACTGTTTTTACTAATAATTTAAATTTACAGTTTTAAATATAATTAAATATAATAATTTAAATATAAATTTTCAATGTGTGATATAGGCAAAATTAATTGTACTCAACTTGTATATGGTCACACCATCTTAATTAAACAACTAAAATAACATCTTGTAATAAATACAGTATGGATTTCTTTTTAATTTTTCTTACTTTTAATTATTTTATTCCTGAGTCTACAATGTGCAAAAGGTTCAGAAAGTCTAATTTGAGAGTGGCCATAACTAATTCAGTGTAATACAATAAAAAAATTAACCATATTATGTTATTCCAGGAGACCTATAGGCAAATATCATGTTCAAGTATGCACAACAACACCGTGTTGGTTGAGAGGCTCTGATGCTGTATTACAAGCTATCAAAGAAGCAACTGGCTGTGAAGTGGGTGGAAATAGCCCTTGCGGGAAGTTCTCAGTTTCTGAGGTATGTTAGGAATCCCAATGTCTTTTTAGGTTCACAATGTGTGCTTTACCTCAAGACAAGGCAAAGAAATGAAATTTAAATTTAAATAAATATTTCATTTCCTCTAGTGCTTGTCAAACCCACAACCAGTAGCGTTTACAGTCACACTTTGTGCCCTGGCACCACAAAGCCTCATACTGACTATATATGAGTGTTAATAGCTCTAATATTAAATTTGTATTGCAGGTAGAATGTTTAGGGGCCTGTGTCAATGCGCCCATGTTACAAGTCAATGATGATTATTATGTAAGTAATTTTTTTTTACATTGTTCTATAGAAAAAATATATATTGCAAGGTAGAAAAGAGTACTGCAAAATAAAAATAATTTAAATAATTCCCCCTTAAGGAATCAAATTTGAAATGGAAAAAAAAACAAAACCATTTACTTAACACTGAAAATGGTATACCTATAACCCCAAGTTTTAATATATATTTTATTTGTCAATTTTTTTTTGAGTATTGTATTGAATTTTTTACAACTTAAGTCATTTACAGGAAGACTTATCCATAGAGGACACTAAAGAAATAATTGAAAAGCTTAAAAGAGATGAAAAACCCAAACCTGGACCAAGGTAAACATAAACAATACTAGATGTTTATAACCAAAAAAGGAAATTATTTCAAAACATGAGCGAGTCTCAAACCTGCACCACCGGAATACTGTCCAAGCTCTGTAGTCAATTTAGCTATACATACTTGTCTTCGTTTTTATTCACTAATCATTTTTTCCTTTTTCAAATTAACATTTATTAATTACAATAAATATAGTAAATAAAAATAGTCAATAATATTGTTTGGAGGTCCCACTGTCAATGTTACTAAATGAATCAAATTTACCCAGCTTGTATTAGTTCCCATGTATTAGTTCGCATTTCTAATTTTACCTTAACATATCTTAAATACTTAGATACACAGCTCGTGCTCAGGAGCACAAATGTGTAACTGTAAACACTACTGCTTGTGAGTTCGATCCCCACTCGAGGAATTAAATATTTATTTAAATATTTTCATTTCTTCGGTCTGGTCTCGAGACAAAAGCGGCAATGCGGAATTTTGCGAAAAAAATGGGGGATGTGCCTTAACACTAAATTCTGCCTACCTACTAAATATATATAAATTAAAATTATTATTCTCCCTTAGGAGCGGTAGATACGCGGCAGAGCCACTCGGCGGGCTCACCTCCCTCACGGAAGAACCCACCGGCCCCGGCTTCGGACTGCAAGATGCTTTGAAAGCTTAGACGTGTTGTTAATTATTGTATAGATATTTAAATACAATCAATGTTAGATAATATACTTTGTTTTATTTGACCTTTGGCCATATTAAATTTAATGGTTTCAAGCTGTACTTTACATTTAATAAGGTAGCTACGTTCTCCACGCACCAACCAATTTTTGAGCAGCGTGGGTGGAGTGGGGGAACTCAACGCCTCGCTTGCTGTTTATGCTAGAGCGTCAGCAAAAAACGAACACAACCGTCGCGTTAATGGAAAGAATCGAACTCTCAACTGTCACGTTGATAGTTCTATTCCTTAGTAAGAAAATTGAATAACTTGTGTGGATATGAGATCACATGAATGCATGGTCTCCTTTCTCCACTTTCTAAAGGCATTGTGTGTTGAGTGGCGGAATATTTCATTTCCTCCAGTGGGTATTGAACCCACAACCAGTCGATTTTACAGTCACACTATGCTTTTTTTATTTATTTAATATTTTCATTTTCTCGTTTTGGTAATGTGGCAAACACGGAATGCTCCATTGAAATGCCCCCCGACGGAAAGTGGGGAACGGAAGTGTCTTAATTGGAACGGAGTATCTTAACACTAGGTTCACAGGTTTCCTTTGTCTACCCTAGTCTGTGCGGAATACAACATAAAGCTGAAAAATTAGCCATCATCAATATTTAAAAAATGGTAATTAAAATTTATAGCTGAGACAATAAAAATCAGTATTATCCGCTCATTGCGTAATGCGGCTTAGATAAGTGCTGAGTAGCATTGTCTTGATAACATATAAACGTACACGTTTCAGTCATGACTCGTATAGTGGGGACGTAGTGTTGTTTAAGTTAGTAAAAATTTATTTATTTTAAGCAAAAATATAAAAAAGTTAATAAAATAATGCTTTAGAAGTGTTATAGAATAATTAAGTGTTCATTGTGTTGTTGTTGTGTTCACAGTTTTAGTTTCAAATGTTCCGTCGGAATAAGAACGATGGAGTTCAATATACGAAAGTGGAGCTGTGGGGATCGCCAGATAATGAAATATATGGAAATGTAAGTGTTGACGAAACAAGCTTTTAATAAATTTCCATAATGAAATAAGGTTAATTTTAAAAAGATTTTATTTCTTGTAATACAATATGAAATAACAACTAGTACAATTAATTTAGTCGCCAATGTTTAAATATATTATAGCATTGTTGCAAAAAAGTAAGAAAATTAATGCTAATTAAAAATATTGCTTATTAAAAATCTAAGTACAGACAATTACTTATTGTATGTTAGTAAGAAATCGCTAACTAATCAAAACAATTAAATTTGTACAAATATCTAAATGCGTATAATATTTCCACATTAGAGAATAGACGATGTAGCGATTTATTACACGTTTTACCCTGCCAAATTAAAAAATACGAAAGATACATTAAGTAAAAAAATAAAAATGAGCTTGCGGTTTTCAATGTTTGTTTTTTTTATTAAACTAACTATTAAAACAACTATTTAAATATATAATACTATAAAAATAAATAAATCATTAATATATTCCAGCTTTATTTAATAATAAATCGATCGAGAGATTCTTTACAAATCTAAATAAAAAAAAATACACAGTACATTTATCCGATCTTAGTGACGTTTCCAGTAAGTAACCAGCGTCTGTCATCTAAACGTCACTTTTCATCGCTTGTCAGTGTGTCATAAGTCATTGTTAGTGGTTTCGCGATCGTTCACGCTTTGTGTTGTCTTCTCAGTGAAAAATAAAATGTCTTTCGAGGCTTAAAGCTCCAAGGCATTTTGTGAAAGATGAAAAGCAGTCCGACGCGTAAATATGAAAATTTCTCCGACCACCAAGCAAAAGAGTCTGATAAGTACTCCATAGACAGCCAGGACACCGCCAGTCTGGTTAGTTAATTCAGTTGTTCAAGTTATTGATTTTGTTTGTGTACCATCCAGATGTTATTGATTCATTATCGTTCACTACTAGTAAAGTCTAGTCTAACATATTCTATGATTTTCATGTAACTACTGTATGTTATAGCTTGAAATATTTTTAAATTAACCGGCTGTAAAGGTAACGAACGATCCGGGCCAAAGTTGGACTAGTTAAAACGACCTAGATTTTTCCATCGAACTTGGTGCATATTATGTACACTGTATAGGTACATTGTCTTGTCGCATGCACCTAGTGAACGACCTAGTCGTTTTTTTCGAGAAACGCTAACGTATATCGCATCGCTATTTTCGCACTTTCACTGTACGTGAATTGCTTTAACGTCGAAAGCAATGAATTTTTGTAAAAATACGTTACTATCTATTTATTAAATATTAAAAAGAATAATTTATAATATTTTCATAGGCTGTGGGTAGGATAAGGAATATAAAAAAAATTCGTAATTCTAACTCATACAATAAACAATATATTCTATTGTTTTTTTGTAATTTTATCATGCATTTAAGTAATGTTGTATTTTATTTGATATGAAAATGAATTTACACAATAAGTTGCAACACAGTAGTAGTAAAACATAGTAGTGAGAAATTCTTAAAGTATTTTGTAATATTATTATTCAATTAGTTCCAAATATAGATGTAACAATCTCAGATTTTTTAAAATAGACATAATAATAAACAAAAGATACATTTTATAGAACTCTTTAATTTAGTTTGTGATTAGAATGCAGTTGAGATGAATAATTTTCATTCCCTTGCTCTGATAACAATATAAAGCATGGTGTTAAATTTTGTCAATTGATACTCACTATCCCAAATTAGTTGGTATATGGGGAACACAATCTTAACCTAGGATTCCGCTCATAAGTAGATAAAAAAATCATTTCAAATGCAGGCCATTCTGTCTCAATTCTATATTTAACCTATTTTACAGGTGAAAATGGAACAGATAAATTTAGATCACTCAATACAAATTCTATGTTACTGCTATCATTTAGATTTATTTTTAGTATAGTAACAATTATTATAATCAATTAAAAATATAACCTATGTTATTTAGAATAGATTAATTTGATAAGATAAATCTGGATGCATCATTTTATCCTATGAGAAATTACTATGATGCAATTAAGGTGCAGTGGGCATGGATGGACTGTAAATGTTTGTTGTAAGTCTTATTTCCAAACAGGAAAAGAATTTGTCATTCTCATGTCTAGCAAGTCAACACAATGTTGGGTGTCCGCTTTTCAACTTGCTACATATGCTCTGATCTTGGTTAGGAAGCAGAGAAGGGAGTGTCTTACCAATAGATTATCTCTGATTACCTTTCTGTCCTGGTCCTAAAAATACTACTGTATTATTTAAATGTAATGACTCTAGTTCCATAAACTTATGAACTCATTTACAAAATCACAAACAAATATCAGATAAGATTTTATATTATAAAATAAATATTTTTCTTACACTTTGCAAATTACAATACATAAAATCATAGTTAAACAATGTCAATGCTCTACATTTTTTATCTTGTTAGCAGAGGGAAGAAATCAAAATACTTCATTCGCACAAGTGAGAATTGAACCCACAACTGTTGCAAAATAGTTGTATTTAGATACTGTGCCGCTTAGCGTCTACTACACTATAAAATTAACATAACAATAAAATTAGCATTAATATTAGTTATTTTTAATTATCTCTAGTTATAAAAAAGTTTCTTGCTGAGTTATATTATTATTTTAGTATATTTCATTTAACCTTAGATATTTTGTTGAAATGAATATTAAAACTTAAATTTTAAATTTAATACTTTATTCCTAAATAATACAATCTAATTAAGATAAATAGAATATAAAATGTATTTTTTTTATAAAAGTCAATGTATAATAATAAACTAGATTTTATGTGGTGTCTCTTAGTTTTGGTTATGAAAAACAGACTGTGGCATTGAGTATGTTTTTTTTGCTAGCTTTGTACACTGTATAAAAAATGTCATAATAGACAACTGAAGATGTTAAAGACACACTTGAAAAATATGTAATACCTGTTTTTATTCTTTTAAGAAAATCAAGAAATATTTGAAATGAAATTTAAATGTAATGCACTTACTGCATCCAAAATTTAGTTGTGGGAAAGAGTTATATATCAAATTTTCTAAAATCATTTTCAGCTATATCACCTTCATGCTGTATCCTGCACACAGCAGGGTAGGCAGAGGTAACCTCTGTATAGACACTCTGTTTCCCACTTTTGTCGAATTTTCGAGGCATTGCGGTTGTTCAAGTAGCGGAACTCAACACCGCACTTTGCCTTGTTACCAGAGCAAAGAAATTAAAATATTAATAAATAATCATTTAGTCCCCCGAGCGGGAATCGAACCCGAAACTGATGCATTTACAGTCACATGTTTGTGCCACTGCGTCGAGACGGCCTCTAGCCGTAAATTAAAGCTAGTAAAGTATTTAAACCTTAGTAAATTAATTCTGAATAGCTATTTGAAGAAGAGACATTTATAATTATTACTATAATGTTATTACAAGTGTTATATATTATTAATTATTGTACAATGGTGTTATAAAAACATTTAATCAATTGAACTGACGAAGGATTGAACGAATGGAATAATATTTATCGTATTTAATAATAGTTTTATTAGATAAATCAAATAATAAAATGTTAGTCTACTACGACGGCTACTCTTTCTGTCTGTTTCTTTTAAAAAATATTTATGAAATATATTTATATTTCTTATTTTTCTTCAGCATTCGAACACGGAGGAGGGTCGGCGCGGAGAGGGGAGCGCGGGCGCCGGCGCCATGTGGATCAGCGCTGTGGAAAGCTCCATACTCAGCTGGGAGGCGGTAAGTAACCTTTTAAATGAAAATATAAATATCTCTTTTTCTCTTCCGCCTCGTCCACTGTCATCAACCTCTTCATGACTTCCGGGAGGTCCTCTTGCCTTTTAAGGTTGTGACCTTCCTCCAGTTTCGTAAATACTGTGTTTCGAATGTCAACCGAGGTCTTCCTCTACACCTCGACTAGCTACCTCAACGTCTTGCTATATAATAATAATAATATTTATAATAATAATTAATTATTGCCAATAATTACGTTTTATATTTTTTCAATTGAGGAAAACTACTAGGTAATTTATGTATATCAATAAACGACATTACGATTAATAAATATTTATGCTATTCGAAACGCCTTAACTAAAGAACAGATGCTATAGCTTTTAGTAATTCAAAAGTTATTCATTAATATTAATAAATGTTAGCAAATTTTACATTAGTAGGCACGGAGAGGTAGGTCTTAAAGATATTATTTTTTATTTATTATCCATTGCATTTAGATTTTTTTACTTTTAACCCATTACTCTACTTCATTTCTAAGACTGTAAAATTTAAAATCTCGTTTCTTCCCATTCCCTTACAAATTTTGAGATATCGTCGCCTCGCCAAAAAATATGTATAAATTCCGGTTACTGCTATTTGAGTCCAATAGACAAGTTCTAACTTCTAAATTATAATTATATTTTTGCGTATGAAATTGAAATTTATTCCACATACCTTTCCAATTTAAGAAGGTATGCGCAGTTATTGAAACAAATAATAAACACGTGTTTTATGTTTTGCGAAGGCGATGAGGCCACAAATGGGCTTTGTATGAAAAAATGTGTAGTTTAAACATAAAATTAAAGAATAATAAGTATTTCACATATAGTGTCTTTAAAATTAGATGCAATGTGAAAAACGGCGTGAGTTGTGATGCCCATATTAATAGGTTCCCTCTGCCTACCTAACTATGAGCCGGGTATGTGCGAAGCTAAACAAATTCAAATATTTAATGCTTATAATACTTTAATTTTAAATGTTATTCCATATTTATATGATAAATATTTTTTAGAATACATAAAAATGGTATGGTACGGTGTGGTTTTGGACTGCAAGTGCGGCTTCAAATCGAGCTATGTTGAAATTTTATACGTTTTCTAAAAAAATATTTTTTAAGAACCTTAAGCAAAATAAGTCACCTAGTCGACACAAATCTCGTTAGATATAATGAACAAATTGCGTATTTGTTTAATTGGCGTAGTCGGTTTATTTTCATGCGAAATTCCAATGAATAATATATAAATAGACTTTAACACCAAACAGTATATATGATTTTGACTGTATGTTTGCTATTTTCACGCTGTTAACTAAATGACTACTTATTACATTTTTATGGTTTTTAAATACAGTCTCTATCATAAAAATTATAAAGAAAATATTATGGCTTGTTAAAGAACAATCGTTTACAATAACACTTTACTGACTGAGTTTTGATTGAATACGATGGGTGTAGGTTTGAATTAAATCTGCGCAATATCTGCTTCGTTCTTTTTAATCTTTACGTATCTACACATTTATACCAAATAGAAAGAATGACCCAAAATATTGCTTTAGTCTCTTTTTGTTTTTGAGCGATCAATATCGGAAAAAATAAACAACATTCAAAATCACAATCAAATTTAAAACTATTAAGACCAGATACTTTTTCTGTTCTATTTTAGAGACGTTTTTTTTTTAAAAAACTACCTCCAAAGCCGAATTTCACCGAGAAATATACTAAAAGTAAAAACCCTTTGACTAACTCTTCCATTATGCTCGTTTGTAACATATAACCGTTCTCTATTATGTATGAACCTATACAATGGCCGCCAAGTGAAAACTAGAGTGCCTTTGAAAATGTAAATACAGGTCGAATTTGCATAGTTCAGTAATTGAGAATTTTATTTATTACTTTCTTTTATATTAGACTGAAAATAAAAGTATTAGCAATATTTTTTCTTAGCTTCAGTAAGAATCGTTGTAATTTTCTTCAAAAATGCCTACATTCTTCACTTTCCGCCCAAAATTAAAATATTCCGTGTTGGGTGGCGGGACTCCGTGCCGCTCGTTGTCCTACCGGAGCAGGGAAATAAGAATAAATTAAACCCTCGTGTGGGATCGAACGCACAACTATCGTGTTTACATACTGACGATGCTGAACCACTGCGCCTGATTGTTTTTTTTATGTTAAATTAATATATTTTTAACTATTTTAAATTAAAAGTTTTCACTGAATTACTTATAGGACCTGAGATTAACCACTGCATTGTTAAGCTTCAATTGCACCGATCGATGCACAATAAGCAATTAAGCAATAATTAAAATAAAAACAAATATTAAATACACAAATGTGCTTATAAATTACACGCATCACGTGCAGCTTCAATGGAAAGGCAGTGAGCGTCTTGATTATACTCGTACATTATTAGATATAATTATGCAGTCTGTATAATTTAATTCTCATATTTTGTACAATAAAATAAATTGAGGTCAGCCGTGAGTCGTGAGTGTGACTTTTCCCGTTGTGGGTTCAATTCCCGCTCTGATGTCGAGGCAAGCTTAAAATTCCAAATTGATTTTACCGTTCCCTAAGGTATCCAAAGGACGAAAACATAGAGTTTAGTGAAGAAATTAGCTTTACAAACATGTTTCACAGTCTATTTCTACGTAATATATTATATATAAGAAAAAAAATCGTAGTTCAGCAACATATGAATAGCAATATATTATAAAAATTTTGTTCTCAGTTAACATTATTTCATTTACTTTAAATAAATAGTTTCATAGAGAAGCAAATATTTGTATAAAAGTAATGTTAAGTTATACAAACACTGCTAGCTTTGACTTGTAAGTCTAACGGAACGGTCTAAGGTATGTCGCCGCTTGCTGTTTCCATTAACTTTTTCCTTGTATTAATCAATTATAATATATATATTTTTTATATATTTCACAGAAATCTAAAAAATAAGCTTCACGCCGTATTCCGCACACAGCAGGGTAGGCAGAGGGAACTTAGTGTTAAGACACTCCGTACTCAACGCCGCACTTTGCCTCGACACCAGAGCGAAGAAATTAAAATATTAATAAATAATAATTCATTTCCTCGAGTGGGGATCGAACTCACAACCCTCGCATTCCAGCCACCCGCTTATGCGCCACGACGCGACGGCCTATAAAAATCTATTGTTTATTAATTCTAGGCCACAGCTGATATCTTCCACATAAGCATAACTGCATCAGAACGTCGATATTGTATTCCCAAGTTGTATATTTTATGCACAAGTTAACCTTTAATAAACTAGTATTTACATAATGAGAGATGAGGTTTCCGACCCCGCACTTGTCCCTGAACTTGGCATTTTAACGCATTATGATACTACTTTTTACTAACTTTTTATTACATTTTTATCAGCTTCGCGCTGTATCCCGCAGATAGCAGTGTAAGAAGAGGGAACCTAGTGCTCAGACACTCCGTTCCACGCTTTACGCGGAATTCTGAATACATTGCGGTTTGAGTGGCGGAACTCAATATTAAAGGCATTTACTTTAGTGATGGTTGATTATTTAACATTAAAAACAAGTGAATTTAATGTTTCATAAAATTAACTTAAATAAAATATGTAATTAACTTTGTGTAATTTGGTGGTTAAATTTCCTACATTGATCCAGAATTCGGCGGAGAATGAAAATACCTTAACGGAGTGTCACAACAACTTAACACTAGTTTCCCAGAATCTAGGGTCTCAGAATCCAATACATTATACAATATCTAAATAGGCTAAAAGTAGAGAAAAAAATGACTTACCACTAAGATCTCTTTCTTCATCTATCATGAAATTAAAATATACTATATAATTATTGTATTAACAAAATAAGATTGCTAAAGTATATTGCAATTCGTACCACATTGCGGTACGAATTTATCTAACGGTCGAGTACCTCTTAAATTGGGGTCATTGTCAATAACGTACTGTTAATTTCTCGTGTGGCATTTGTCTTATCGCTCTTTCAAAGTAATATTAATAATATCGTTAGGTCTAAGTTCCTATTATATCGATTTATATATATACTTTGTATATTATTTTATTACTAGATTTTACCAATATTCTTCCGCGTGGTCGAACTAAAAGTTTAATATTATGTGGACTTGTGACACCTGTGCTAGTGCCTCTGGTAACTAATGGCAGGTACAGTACAATATAGCGAGATGATTGACGTGAAATAACAGAAATGAGGGTTTTTTTATTTCGAACCAGTAGTTCCTGAGATTAACGTTCAACCAAGCAATCTCTTCAGATTTATACTATTAGTAGGTATATTCATGCTAGATATATAAGAATTATCAATGGACGTCAGCTCATTTCTGGTGAGGGACGTACATTAGGTATACCTAAGTATAAATAATTCTGTAAAACTAAAATTATATTATGCCATTTATTTTACCGTACGTAAATAACATTTAATTTGTTATTGCGGATAGAGATAATATTCATGTACGTATGTAATTAAAATTAATAAAAACGTAATTGTAATTAAACTTAAGTTTTCGAGTGTGTTGAGTTATTAGATTCATTCATTTTTTTTTTATGAATTTGTATAAAAAATTATAAGAGACATATAAATAGCTAGATATAGGTTTTTTGATTTTTAAGTTTTAGATTTCTCTTCAAGCAGAATCTTAATATCAAAACATTTCTGAACCACCTGAACTCTGAGTCCGATATTGGATGTTGATTAGCGAAACTTAAGGACGTGATTTGGTTCTATTTGAGCAGGAAGATTAAAATGATTGCCCCAGTCGGGACCGTTGCAGTCCCACTCCCACCACGCCGGCCTTTCGGCGGATTGATATGTATTTATGTAGCTTTATCACATTTTTTGTATGTTATTACTTAATGTAAATTCTCATAAAAAACCTTTAAATATTTTTATAAAATCTTTTTTGGTTTTTAAAACCAATTAAATTTTAATACTAAAACCAAAATTGTGGGTATCGCAAGTTATTGGCAGTATAACCAGTCGTAATTCGCCAAGCCAAATTGTCCTTAAATTATCCATTTTTGGACATCAAAAATGTATAAATAAACAAGTAAAAGGTATTCCATATAAGGTAATGTAGATCAAGTTTAAAAGAAAAAATATATTATAATTTGAGTGAAAGTATAGGTAAAGTAAAGTATTTATTGCATCAATGCATATTTATGTTATATACGTGAAAGTAATTACAGGTATACCTGTCAGTTACTCTGGCATGGGTGAGACGTGTCGATTTTGATGAAATTTAATATGAAAAATACGCTGAATATAATGAATTGTGTAACTTTATGGATGTTAAACAAAAAATCTAATTTTTAGGTTGGAAATTTGGAAAATATTCACTTAAAATTAAATCATTCAATCAGTTACACGCTGTATCCCGCCCACGGAAGGGTAGGCAGAGGGCACCTAGTGTTAAGACACTCCGTTCTCCATTTACCGCTGAATTCTGGAGGCATTCCGTGTTGAGTGGTGGAACTCAACGCCGAATGTGAAAAGAGAATATTAATTTAAAATGAAAATAAGATTAATTCAATTACTTCAGGTTTTTTTTCACCTCACTGTTTTTATTTACACAACCTGGGCTGAGTGAGCTTATTTGGAATAAATTAAAAAGTTTAGAATTGTAGATAACATACCAAATATATGACCTCTCGTGACGTTGTTTTCCGGTAAAAATATATACTGCCATTTACGGTTTTAGCATTGCATATTCATATATTTTATAAACTGGATTTTTTTATTAGCAAAAATATATCTAATATCAATCTAGCTAGAAAATGGGAACGGAGTGTCTTAAGCGAGTGTCTCGTACGGGATACAGCGTGAAGCTGATTGATTGATTTAAATTACATCTTTCAATATAACACGCGAGTTTCACGTACAATATAATATTATATAGATAGATTCTAGCCTTGACCTTCAATTATTAAGTTTTGCGTGATGCGCCTTAGCTTAATTTCATTAGCTATGAATGTGAATGGACGTCAGATCTAATACTGCATGTTCTACTAACTTCTCATAGTTTATACTTAATGATTGAATTTTAGACTACGAACTGGAGAATATGGGAGTTCATCGCTTATTGGTTAAATTAATTATGTCAGTTTAGGTTTAAATCGATTCGAAGTTTTTACATCTTTTAGTAATATGGACTTAGTGTTGATACACTCCGATCCCCTCCTCCCCGATCACTTTTTTTTAAATGAGTGGGAAACGAGGTGTCTTAACTTTAAGTTTCATCGTCTACCCTTCTATATGTGGGTTTCAGCGTTAAACTAAGAAAAAACAATTATTTTTACTAATTTTACTGCATCGAATTTAAACTTACCGCATTAATCAATCCCATTACATGGAACAAATGCGTTTACAAATATCAGACTCGCAATCGGGTCGCGTGTGTAGAATTATTTATAATTTCTTAACTTAAAAGTAAATGTACTATTAAGTTAAGAAATTATAAATAATTATCTTTTCTTAGAGAAATGGTCTTGTTTACTTTATATTTATAGTAAACGCAAAATCTACTGTTTCCCCTTCGTATTGAAATTTCGAAAAAATCCTCTCTTAGTGCTCTCCAATGCTGCCCAAGGTAATTGTAGATTACATGCTGAATTTCAGCGTTCTACGCCGCGTAATATTTTATTATTAGCAATTCATTCTATGAGTAACGGAATACGAAGTTTCTAACATTACCTGAGTGTGTAGGATATAATAACATATAATATAATAATGTTGTTATTTTAATTGCAATTAAATATAATAAAATTGAAATAAAGTTTTTTATTAAGACAACATAATTGCAATTAGAAAAATATCAAGATGTAAAATAAATAACAAAATCTCGTGCCATTAATTACAGTTCTCTCCCTACTTTTTACACCAGCTTAGATTGATAATACGAGACAATGAAAGGCTTAATAATTAAAAACTCAGGCCAAAGCTTCAGACAGTGCAGCGCTGTCCTGAAACAATAGCGATTGCTATGGCGAGCATATCTCATTAGAGGACTGTGACATGAAATTATTTAGATTTTCTATGCCTTATCTTTCCATGTCTTTGTTTTGATTTGGTGTTTCGGATGAGTTAATGTGGCTATTCCATTTCGGCTAGTTAGTCTAGGATATTCTTGGCTTAACTCTAAATCAGCTTCACGCTTTATCCCGCTACCCTGGTGGGTAGGCAAAAGGAAGTAGGAACTTAGTGTTATGGTTAAGACATTGTTCCTGGCATTACGTGTTGAGGGCGGAACTCAACACCGCGCTTTGCTCGACTCGGCGTCCTACGTATAATTATTTTATTAAGTATTTGACGTCACCGTTGCACTTTTACGTACTTTTACGTCACGATGGTCCCATCACTATTCAGTCAACCAAATAAAAATGGTTATGATTAATAATATAAAACTTGTAAAAGATGGCAACGAATTTTAATTAAATTGAAATTCTTTACCGATATTGTACTCAATTTTAAATACTAATTTCATCCTCGTGTCACTTACGTTCTATACCAGTTCTTACTGCCCCTGCCCCACAAATGAGCGCCTCCAACAATCTACAGGTTTCTTTAAATTTCCTGCAACATGTCGCCTTATTGTCAGGTTTTTTCTATATACATTCCGTCTGTTTATTTTATACTAGTTTATACACTCGGCTTCGTTCCCATGGTCGAATAAAAATAAACTAAGAGTTTTATGTGACACATTCCAAGTGGGTACTTCAGGTGGTTTTGACTACAGATGCAGTGTACTTCGAATCAATGTAATATAATCATAGCCTTCACGATAAATTGGCTATGCAAGTGCCTGGAGTAACTATCATCGTAGGAACTGTAATATAGGTTATTTTCAATGCGAAATAGCAGTTCCCTAGATTATCAGTTTTACAGTAGTCCATGGGTGGACTGAGGTGGCATTCGAGAGTCGTAAAAGTAGCTTTTTTTATAAAAACAACATGACTTTTAAAATTTTTTATATTTCAATTTTAATTATACGATTGTCTCATTTCATAAAATTTTAAATGTAATTTAAATTTACATATTTTGTTTATCGTTAATTGTTTAGCGAATCGCTTAAATCGATTCGTTACATGAGTAATTTTATTGATATAGTTGTATTTATAAAGTGTTTTTAGATTTTACTCAATAATAACTCGTTAAAGTCTCCAAATAGAATGAAACAAAACAAATACACCACTTCTGTCCACAACTAATATATTTTGTAAGTAATTCTAAAAACAGGAACAAGTTATAATATGTTCTTTGTAATTTGAAGTCTTCATATAAACGAGTGTTGTATTTTTCCAAAGTGAAGCGAACTGCCCCAAGATAAATGGAACCAGATTTACAGCTTTTGCGTCATCTGCATCCGTAGTACAGTATGTGTTTGTTCTTTATATAGACGTTCCGTTTGCATTTTTGAAAACTCATCAGGGTAAGGATGTTATTTTCAGATTTAAAATGTGTTTAATAAGATGCATTATTGCATGCACTCTGGCTGCACTAATAATGCATTTCTAATATATTTTTATATACCTATATTAAAGCTCTTTTCTGTTTGAAAGGATAAAATTACTTTAATTAAGACAATAGCTTTATTTACATTCACAGTTTTTTTATCAGTCGCGCACAGCATGGTAGGTAGAGGGAACCTAGTGCTAAGAAACTCCGTTCCTCATTTTCCTTCGAATTCTGGACGCCATGCGCATTGAGTGGCGGAACTAAACGCCGCCTCTTGCCACGATCTGTCGCGATTACAATCACACACTATATGCTCCCTACGACTGGCCTCACATATGTACATACATTTTTATAATTATAAATATTCATTTTTCACAGGTGGCTGAACGTCTACAGGTGGACGTTCGGCGCGGGCTGTCATGGAGGGAAGCGAACGATCGTATGAACTTCGTGGGTCCCAACGAGTTCCAGGTCAAGGAAGAGGATCCATTATGGAAGAAGTATATAGAGCAATTCCAAAATCCACTCATTTTGTTGTTACTCGGTAAGTATTTTATGTTTATTTTATAGAAAACTAAGTGGCAACATTGTATACAAGAGTATTATATATAATAAATTCTTTTTTTTTAGCATCTTGCTGCATTCCCCACACAGCTAGAGGTAGGCAGAGGGAACCTAATGTTAAGCTTAAGACACACCCCGTTCTACAACCTTAAAGCTTAAATAGTCTTACAGAGCTATAAGACTAATTGTTCTTGACAAGATTTGAGATCTTACAAACTAACTTAAAAAATATTTAAGATGACCAAAATAATACAATCCAATTTAGACTTACGACGATTTGACCTCGCACTATCCTCATACTTTTTGGACGCGTACCGAACAAATAGCGGTGAATATTTATAACATCAGGATATATTTTTTAATAATGTGCCAATAAAAAAAAAAGATGAATAGACTCAGATTCTTAGTTCCTTTTAAATTTTTTGTATAAAATTTTAATTTAATCCAGCTTTGGTTGATCTGTTTGGTTTTATTTTTTTTTTAAATATTTTAAAAATATAATTCCATACCTACTTAGGAAGAAAAATTGTATTAAAATTTTAACGTAGCGGGATTTGAACTCGAGCGTCTTGCATCCGTCCAAACAACGCCGTCGATTGAGTAAACTTACTGTTTACTTATTAATCGGCAGACGTCTGTGTTGACGTATAAATTGCGTAAACGAAATCATAAGAGATATCGGTCAAATAAGCTTATCAGTCAATAACGTAACGCCTTTTTCTTATCCCAATTATTCCCCTAGTTTTCATCGAGTTCGAGACGTTCGTGCGTGGTGGAATTGAACGCCGCCCGTCATCTTGCTATAGCGGGAAAATAATCTATTATTCCGAGTGGTGATCGAATCCACAAACATCTTGTTTATAATCAAACGACCTTCCACTGTGCCATAGTGGCGATAGCTTGGGAAACTTGACCAAAACTGCCATATTATTATCTAATGCGAATATTTTTTGTCACACATTTCTTATATCTAGATGGCTGGAACCTGTTTAAATTTTTTACGACGCGGTACGGTACGTTGTGTGCTGCGTACTTACAACATATAGGCTATATATATGTAAACATTCTAGATCTAGGAGTATATTATTAAAAGCAATGAATAGCTTTTCCCTTCACATGGTTTTAAATTCTAATTTTAATCAGCTTCACGCTGTATTCACGCACACAGTAAGGTAGGCAAAGGGATTCTTGTGTTAAGACACTCCGTTTCCCAGTTTCTGTTTCTCAGTTTCCCAGTTTCTTTTTCGAGGCATTGCGTGTAGAGTTAAATTGTAATTAATTGCTGTTAAATACTGTGGAACGACTTTTGTAGGATTTTTGAAATATCGTGAAATATAGGTGGTGGTGGTTAACGCCGCATTTGTTTTACAAGGCCAGAGAAACGATACTTTTTTATATATGGTGATTCCAGTCAGAATCAATAATGAAAATTATAGAAATGACATGTCACAAATGACTGATACATTCAAAATTAGTTCCTATTGATTTAATATCAAGGACACGCTTACATTTGAATTATAAAAAATCGGGCTTTTCTTGAGATTTTGTTTTCATTTACTTCGATTATCAATTCGATGAGGAAATACGTATATTACAAATATTACAACAAAAGAAGCAGGTATTGAACCCGCAACCATTATCTAAGTAGGCTCTTAATAAATATATATATTTTGGTTTTAGCTTCCTTTACTTAATCTAAACATAGCAGGGTGGTCAGAGGAAACCTATTGTTAAGACACTTCCTTATCCACTTTGCATTCGAATTCGAGACACTATGTGTTGAATAGAGGAATTCAAGGCTGGATTTTGTCTACGAAAGCGGAGAAATGAACAAAATGCATTTCTCTGGATGCGGACGGAAACCATAACCATCACGACCCAATGTTACCATTAACGAACAAGTGAAATTTTAATAAAATTGTATTTCCAACTTTAGTTCTTTTTAATATATTACAATTTATTTTCAATGGGGTACATACATATTGTATGACATTGACGTGTTCTATCGCTGCAATTGTGATTGTTTACTATACTTCACGGTGCGCCTCTACAATTTAAAAGTCATTTTAATACTACGTAAAAGGTTTTTTATTATAGCTTTTAACTGTATATTTTACTTTGTTTCAACATAATAACTATGATATTCTTAGAGTGCGGGTTAGTTGCGGGTTGCACCTTTAAAACTAAATTAAAAAAAGTATTTTCCTGCATATAGCAGCGTAGGCAAAGGGAACCTAGTGTTAAGACACACCGTTCCTATTAAAACACTATCGTTCCCCTTTTACATCGAATTGTAGAGTCATTATGTTTTGAGTGGCGGATTATAACGCCGCGCTTTGCCTCGTTACCAGAGCGACGAAATGAAAATATTTTAAGCGTTTACAGTTTATTCGTATGCTTATGTCACAAACCTCTATATAAGTTTTACTGAAAATAAATAATTGTTATCTCAGAACAGGCTGTAAAATAATTAGCATAACATTCAATGTTAAATTGTAACTTTTTGTAATTACTGCATATATCTGTAGGTACATTCACATTATCAGTAATGATAACACAAACATTTTTTGAAAGGTGAATTTCTTTTAATTGGTACGAATGGAAAGTAAATTTATACCTTATACGTCGTGCAGCCCTGTCGTGTAAATTTTAGTACTTATTGCATAACTAGTGGACCCGGACGCGGCTACGCCCGCTTGAACTATATGAATATTTATGAAATTATTTTCGGTTTTCAATAGAATTAGTAAGAAAATATAAGCCTAAATAATTAAAATATGCTAAAAAAGTTGAGTCGGCGCACGCCATGTATGCGTTAAGCAAGCTCATTTTGGAAGACGACGTTTTCTTAAAACAACAAACTTTGCAAGCCGTTGCTCAGCAACGGTCGCATAGCGTTGGTTGTTACTAACATGGCGTAATAAATTGCATGTCAAATTTATAAGTATTTTAATATATTAGTATATATCGAGAATATTACAAATATGAGAAAAAAAAGGAACCTATGTTCATCACGAGACCCTCAAGTATCTCTATATGAGTATTTTATTACAATTAAATTAGCGGTTTGGCCCTGATTGCGTAAAAGACAGACAGACAGACAGAGTTACTTTCGAATTTATAATATAGGTATGGATAATTAATATATAAATTGTTTATATTAAAATTCCTTTTTAGTTCGTTATTATTCTTTAAATTGATAACGCGAATTCCTTTTGAATTAATTCATTGAACTTGTTACTGTTGTATGTTATTATCTGTAATGATCATCCATGTTACTTGTTTTTTTTACTTTCACAACACATTCCACATGTAGCAAGGGTAGGCAAAAGGAGTGTTAAGACTCTCCGGTCTCTCTCTCTCAGCCTGGAGGCTTTGCGTATTGAGAGACGGAAGTCAACGACGCGCTTTGCCTCGGCACCAGAGCAAAGGAAATGAAAATATTAAATATTTCATCAACGAATGACGAAAATTAGCTTAATAGATAATTGGATCTAAGTGTAAGTGTCCAGTAATAGAACCTATGACCAAATCGCACAATAGGCTGTAATTTAGTTAGGAACGTTTCAATGTTTTTGTACAATGTGACCTTAATTCACATATTACAGCGTTTAACAATCCGTGACTTCTCTCAGCTATAATATACGCCAATTTAACTGCTATTTGTACAGAAAATATAGAATTTATATAAAATTATAATATAATAGTTAGGCTATTTTAGTTAAACGTGTTTTTCTTTTATTTCCGTAGCAAATTTTAATAAATTTTTTATTGTTCAAGTTATCTTTACTAATCTTTACTAATATAATAAAGCGGAAGAGTTTGTTTGTTTGAACGCTAAGATCTCTGGATCTACTGGTCCGATTTACTTTGTTTTTGTTTTGTATGAAAGCTGCATTCTTCAGAAGTGCTATAGGCTATATAACATTACATTACACATATGTACTAATGTATTAAAATATTTGCTAATTTGACATGCAATTAAATACGGCCATGTTAATAACAACCGTCGTTGCTAAGGAACGGTTTGCAAAGTTTGTTTGTTGTTTTAAGAAAACGTCACCCAAAATTAACTTATATTTTGATATTCATCCTTATAAAAATAAATATAATAGTCACTTTTAACATTTTATCTAGATTGAAATTATAGTTTACTGTATAACATTCTAATAAATAATTATGGAGATGTCACTGATTCGGAATGACCTAGCCTTCGGGCGGCATAGTATGAGTATGACCGACGCGAACGGGCAGATGATGTTGACGGTTTTATAAATTTTCATACATTTTCGAACTATTCTTAATTTTTATGTAATTATTTCCTGTTTATAATTTATTTAAAGTAAACTTTGGTCTCCTTATTTTATTTGATATTGCTCGCAAAAATTAACCTTTTTAATATAGAATAATGTTTAGTTATTTCATAGAGTCGATATCTATGTACGCACGCACGGAAAACTTTAGGTACTTTTTCTAATATTAAGAATATCCTTTAGTTACTTATACTTCTTTTGTTGATTCATTTCAATAACTCAGATATTTTTTCTAATAATATGTGCCTACTTATTATTCTTTTTGATTATTTAGGCTTATATTTTCTTACTAATTCTATTGAAAACTGAAAATAATTTCATAAATATATTCTATAAATATTCTTATAGTTCAAGCAGGCGTAGCTGCGTCCGGGTCCACTAGTGTATTATAATACGTTTTCCACTTACCGCCTTATTTTTAAGACTTTGCGTGCTGAACGCTACCAAAGCAAGAAAATGAAAATATTTTATTGTCTCAAATGGTAATCGAATCGAAAACAGTCGCATTTACAGTCATACGTTGTGCCACTGCGTCACGACTACCCCCAATGGACGGTAAGGGGAGAAACGGAGTGTCTTGACATTAGGTTCCTTCTGCCTACCTTGTTCATTCTATCCCGCTACATGTAGCTGCAACGTGAAAAAAAATTGTATTACATTGTGCAAGCTGAGTGTTTTCTTTGACTTTGTAGAAAGAGTATAACAGGGTGCTTCTATCTCTCTGCGTTATACAGCAAGCTAAAAAAACAAATACATGTATATATAACTCTTGCAATTAATACTTCCCACGGTTACAGTAACGATCGTTAAAAGGCAAGCTATAAACTTTCTCCTTTTAAACATAAAATTAAGTACTTACATAAAATGTTACCATTATTGATAAATTATAAGCAAAACCTACCATTAAAAATAAATTTAATTACTTTTTCGTTCGAACTTTAGTATATATAAAACAGTGAGTTTATGACGTTCTCAGACTGAAGTTTTAATTTCTTTGTCAGATTTACTAAATAAAAAGTAGGTTAATTAGGTATAATTTGCAATTTTAGATCTTATTTATTCTTTTGTTCAATTTCTAGATTCTAAGGGTTCCGGTCTGTCGTGTAAATGCAACTTGTGGGTACGATTCCCATGATGGGGAATGTATTGTTTTCAAAAAAGAAACGTGGCCGCCTCTCACACTTAGACACTCGACTCGACACTCTAGACCAGTGTTTCCCAACGTTTTTTAGGCCATGCCCCACCTTAACATTTCTAAAATTTTTATGCCCCCATACATAATTTTTAACCTTTAAAAATTGTTTTGTTCCCTTAAGAAATATAAATGATAACTTTTATGAAGAAATCACTTCGAAATTGTTATCAAAATATCGTAAGTAAAATTTCAAAACATATATATAATCTAAACTCAAAATAATTTTAATATTGATTTTATTTTATAAATATATAAGCCTAAAAAAAGCTGCGAATATATAAGCCTAAATAATTAAAATAAGTTAAAAAAGAATAATAAGTGGAGATTTATTATTAGAAAAAATATCTGAGTAACCGAAATGAACAAACAAAAGAAGTAAAAGTAACTAAAGGAAATTCTTAATATTAGAAAAAGTACCTAAAGTTTGCCGTGCGTGCGTACTAAACATTTTTCTATATTAAATAATTATTAATTTTTTCGAACAATATTAAATAAAATCCCAAATGATTAAAATTACGATTTTTAAGTGTATAACATCGGTAGAGATAACCGAACTAAGATAAATTAATTATAAGCAGCAAATAATTACATAAAAAAATACAGTAATTCGAAGATATATAAAAACTTACAAAACCATCAAAGTCATCTGGCCGTTCGCGTCGGTCATACTATACCTACCACTCGAAGGCTAGGTCAATCCAAATCACTGACATCTCCTTAATTATTTATTACAATGTTATACAGTAAACTATAATTTCCATCTAGATGAAATGCTAAAAGTTTATATACAAATATAAACTTTTACAATATACAAGTATACAGTTTATATAAAAATTTATTAAGTATTAAGTATTATATTTATTTTCATAAGGATGAATATCAAATTATAGAAATCATCTAATTTTTGTTAATGTATACAAATCTATATCGGCGCGCGCCATGTCTGCATTAAGCAAACTCACTTTGGGTGACGTTTTCTTAAAACAACAAACTTTGCAAGCCGTTGCTTAGCAACGATTGTTATTAACATGGCGGAATAAATTGCATGTCAAATTAAAAAATGTATTTTAATATATTCGTATATTCTTACAAATATAAGGAAAAAACTATCCTATGTTCATCCCGGTACTCTCATGTATGTCTATATGATTATTTTATCACGATTAAATAGGCGATTTGGCCCTGATTGCGTAAAAGACAAACAGACAGACAGAGTTACTTTCGAATTTATAATATAGATATGGATTCATTTAGTATATTCATTTTATTTTATATGTATTTCGTCCGAAGTTAACTTGACGACTCCCAACTACCCAGTTGATATTTTGATAACGTCAATCGAAATTATATATTATATAGGTTGTCCCAGGAGTCAACGATAAAACGAAACCAGGTGATAGACCAAGTCGTGACAGTTATGAGAAATGTATTAAAAAAAATCTTTGTCATATATTTTTCATATAATATTGATTTTAAATAATATCGGAAAAACCGACTCCCTGTGACACACATATTACTCGTGTAAAAATATTACTCTTTCTTCATTTTTTTTCTGTAATGTAATCATGAGTGACCCTACTGTGAATTACAGTTTAAGATTAAAACATACCTGCATCAGTTTTCAATAAAATGTGGTGTTTTTGCCAAACATTAAATTCAAAATATTTACTACACCCAACTTTAACTGACTGTACTATAAAAAAAATGTACTACACTGTTTTTGCAAGTAACTTTAAAAGTTTGCGCATTTAATCTGGATTCCAAAGTGGTACGATACTTGCTGGAATACTTCTTTGTTGAAGAGAGAAAAATCGAAATACGCGATAATTAGTATGACGTTCAGCGTTTTGGTATCTTTTCTGATACATTGTAGCTGCAGTATTAGCGTTACATAACCATTCTCCATATATGAAATGTATATTGGCAATATGTCAAAGACCCAGTATATGGCCTGCGAGGGCCCGGACTCAAGCACTATCCTTATAAGTCCTGGGCCAGCCCCTAAGTCGGAAAAGTTCTCTGGCACTCTCTGGGCACTCGATACTCGCCATATGACACAGGACCGACGATAGAGGACACACAAATCATGACACTCTTCACACTGGTCACGCTAAGGACGATGTTTTCACAGTAGTGAGCGAATAAATCAGTTTTTTTAAAATTATTTCTCTAAGTTAAAATTGACTTCAAACGTTCGACTGTGCCGGGATGGCCTCAATTTTCATATATTTTTATTTGTCAATGAAAATTACCCACGCTTAGCCACACCCACAATTGCTCCAAATTTGGGGAGAGGGTGGGAATAGAAGTGCGTGTACCCAGCATATATTTTTTTATCATAGGATACGTAATACTAACAAAAATCATGATCAACAGGTTCCGCAGTGGTCAGCGTATGTATGAGGCAGTTCGACGACGCCATATCCATTGCAGTGGCTATAATGATCGTGGTGACCGTCGCCTTCGTTCAGGAGTATCGATCTGAGAAGTCCCTGGAAGAGCTCAATAAACTAGTACCGCCGACGTGCAATTGGTAAGAAATAGGGATTTTTTTGTGTACAAAACTATAGAATGATATCCCTACGAATTCGGAGAACGACTAACTTACATTTTCCCGATCGAGTAACACAAGAAGTTCGGCGTTGAGTTCCGCCAGTAAATTCGCAATCTCTTGATTTCGAACTTAGAGTACGGAGTGTCTTGACACTAGTTTCTCTCTACCTACCCCGATATAAGCATTATATACTTGCAGTAATGTATCATTAGAAAAAAATAATTAAAAGAAAAAAAAACATTTTCTATTTTTAAAAACTTAGAAATAACCCGTTTAATAATAAAAAGACAATTTCTTTTCCAGCCTCCGAGAAGGAAGCGTAGAACATTTCCTCGCACGGAACCTTGTCCCGGGTGACATAATTCACCTTAACGTCGGTGATAGAGTGCCAGCCGATTTACGTCTATACGAGTCTACCGATTTATCCATCGACGAGTCGTCCTTTACCGGTGAAACGGAACCGGCCATAAAAAGCGTTTTACCCAATAAAGCCTCTGCGGGAAGGGTTAATAAGGATAATATAGCGTTTATGGGAACTTTAGTTAGATGTGGTAATGCTAAGGTGAGTTTTTCTGTTTAATTCTCATATAAGTCTACAGGGCATTGGTCTTTACCCTTTTGTCCATGCTATTTTTTATAATACAATGCAACACACAAAGTTAGTTATTTTTTGTAATAATATTATTTAAATGGACAGTTGGGCCTTAAATGCCGGTAAATTCACCAGATAATAAATGTAAAATGTAATCTTTTAAAAAATACTATTATAATTCACAATACATTTTTTTGGATTGCTCTATGTAGGCACAGACATAAAATAATTTACTAATTAACAGTCCAATAAAAAATGTATAACACTTTTTAAAAGAAAACGCTACAACGTTATCTTTATAAAGCCTTTTCTTTAACCGGTGAAGCTTACAATAAAATTAATTTCACATTTTAGGGTATCGTAGTAAGCACAGGGGAACGCTCTGAATTCGGTGACATGTTCCGTATGATGCAAGCGGAGGAATCACCCAAGACGCCACTGCAAAAGTCCATGGATACATTGGGAACCCATTTATCCATGTATTCCTTCTGTATTATCGGCTTTATAATGATCGCTGGATGGTTGCAAGGCAAGGCTATCCAAGAGATGTTTACAATTGGAGTCAGTTTGGCTGTTGCTGCGATTCCTGAGGGTAAGCATTTTTTTGGTAAATTTTCAATAAGTTGCATTTTGCGACGCGGTTTGTCCATATTTGTCGTCTTACAAGAGCGAGGAATTAAAATAAATCATTCCTCCGAGAGGGGGGAATGCACGGTAGTCGATTTTACGGTCAGACGCTATGCCGCTTTGGCACAACGGTCTATATATTATTTGATGCTTAAAAAAGTTACCTTGAAACTTCTTATTATGTATAAAAAATATTTTGCATTTACTTTAAGTGATAATTTGATTCTGCGTGTTTCTTTTCTTTATGATGACGCTAAAAAGCTATAAGCTGCCGCTGCTGCTGTATAAATATATCGCAAACCACAAGTCAGTAACTTCTCTAAAAACAATGATGTAATTCTTATTCCATTGTCTTACTTTTGTCCCGATAAGCAATATATTTACTCCTAAAGTCTTTTTTCCCTAAGTTGCCACAAACTACGATTTACCATTCGTGGCCGCCATTGTCGCCCGAGTGAACAATACACAAAAGCTCGTCCAGAATTTGTCAACCGTACTGTAAGTATGTAAGTATAAAGTTTTAAAATGTTGTTTGTATGTCATTTCCCAGGCCTACCGATAGTGGTGACAGTGACATTAGCACTCGGTGTGATGAGAATGGCCAAACGTAACGCCATTGTGAAGAAACTACCCACCGTTGAAACTTTAGGCTGTGTTAATGTTATATGCAGCGATAAGACTGGTAAGTGTTATAGGATATAAATTTTTGATGTCTTGGAATTAAAACAAGAATGGGGAAGATGGTTGAAACTTTTAATTATTAGTCAGTTAAATATTTATATTTATTTGTAATTAATTAAAAAGTATTAAAGTTTTCAATTGCCCGATATTACTAGTTTGAAGAATTTGGGCGAAAAATCGAGAACAGAGTAATCATTCACTCGATTTTTTTAGTTGACCGCAAATTGCTTCGTAATATAAATAACCCTAGTGTCTAAACACTCCGTTCTGAACTTTGACACACATTAATTAAAACTTTCAGGTACATTAACAAAAAACGAAATGACAGTAACAACTCTATCAACATCTGGGGGCCATATCGCCGAAGTGACCGGCGCCGGGTACAGCGCTAGGGGGGATGTGCACTTACGCGCGTACAAGGGGAGAGACTTAGATGTGGCTAGGATGGGTGTTAGTAGTATGTTGGAGGTAAGTTTTATAGCATTTTTTGATAAATTCCCCTTATCTCCGAACCATTGATTAGGATTTTCAAAAAATTCTATCTTTTACAAGAAATTCAATTATAACATACCAATTGAGAGATATAACTAAACTAAGGATTATCTAGACAATACACTCTATAATTAGAAATCAAATACTATAATTAATTATACATTTATCTCCACAGGTGGGAATTTTATGTAACAATGCGATAATACGTGACGACACGTTGTACGGTCAGCCAACTGAAGGAGCTTTGCTAGCTTGCGCCTTGAAAAACAATATGCATGACTTCAGAGATCAGTATAAGAGGTTGAATGAAATACCTTTTAGGTTGGTTTTAATTATAGTTATTTTGTTTATATAATATATTAATATATGGACGCCTCTTCGCGATATGTATTTTTCTATATTTGGACGTAAAGCGGAAAAGAAAAATCGTTTTATCAAAATTTTAATAACGTATTTATAAAATTTGGTAAACAAAGAACTTGCTTATTATTTATTACTTTTAATAATGTATGTTTAAAGAAATGTTACAGATTTGAACAATATTCAATTAAATATTTTAAAAAAACCTTTAAAAAAATCTTTTTACAGCTCCGAAACTAAGATGATGGTAGTCAAATGTGCACCGAAATTTAACGACGGGAAGCTCAAAGAGGAAGTATTCGTAAAGGGTGCCATTGAAAAAGTTTTACCACTTTGTACCAATTACATAGATAGCTCTGGTAACTACGCGCCCATGACTAAGGAGAAACAAACTGATTTTTTGAATGAAGCTTATAATATTGCTAGAATGGGTAAGTTTATTATTATTTATGGTTTTATTTTCAGTTTCATGCTGTAACCCACATAATATAGCAGAATATGCTGAGGGATCCTTAAACTGAGACACTATGTCCTCATTTGCTGATTGGTGTAACTCAACGACAAATGAAAATTATATAAAGATCACTATTTCTCTGATTAGAGATTGAGCCCATGATTATCGCGTTCAAACGATGTTGAATTATTGGGCTGCGGCAGCCATTTCTTGTATTTAGTAGAGATTTAAAATTGTTTCCAATATAGACTGTAAAAAAGCTTTAGGTATAGCCTCCATTAGCTTAGAATTTGTATGGAGTAGTTATTAACAAAAAAAAAGTGGCGGAATTCAACTCCATGCTTTGCCTCGTTACTAGTACGAATAAAAGAATATATAAAATATTTTATTCTCACGAATGTGAATTGAATTTGGCCATTGTGGCCTCATAAGTATCTTAAATACCTTGTCGTACCACAGGTCTCCGTATAATAGCGCTGTGCCGGGGCGCGTCGCTGGAGGCGCTGACGTTCACGGGCGTGTGTGGCGTGTGCGACCCGCCGCGCCAGAGTGCACGCGACGCCATCGCGGCCCTCCGGCGCGCCACCGTCGCCGTAAAGATGCTCACGGGCGACGCCAAGCCCACCGCGCTCGCTGTCGGTACGTACTCACGCACGTACACACACGTACATACGCGTGCATACGCGTGCATTGACTCCAGCATACACGCACACACATATAGTCGGACAAATATTATATGAAGTTTGAGAAGTCATAAGTCAAACTTGTGCGTGTGCAATTGTGTGCCTAATATTCGATATCCTGAGTGGTGTATCGAAAGGGGTTGTGTCTTTCCCTACGTGAATACACGTGTAATTGTGTATAGACAAATCAAATCGTTATTATTCAAACTATCTCATTAGGACTTTGTAACATGTCAAATTAAATTTATGTTACAGCACAAATGGTCGGTTTGGATATATTACACTCGCAAACGCTTTCTGGTGAACAATTGGATTCAATGTCGGATGACGACCTCGACGCCATTATTGATACAGTAAGTGAATGTTTTATATCTCTTTATTTTAATAGAAATTTCATATAAATATAGTTGGTTTTTGTTTTTTTTATGTTGAATTTCGGTGTAGTAATTTTTAACCTGCGGATTTGTTATCACCGATATATTATAAACTAAATCAGTTAAATATCATTAGTGACGGGCTTTCACAGTGAAGTGTTTTATGCTTTTTTTTATCTTTTAAATATAAATAATTTCTTATTTCAATTTTAGGTAACAGTATTCTACAGAGTGACGCCAAAACATAAATTGACGATAGTAAAGTCCCTACAAAGGCTCGGCAATATTGTTGGAATGACAGGTAGCATATTCAAATTTTCAAATTTTTTTTTGTATCATAAATATTAGAAAATATTTATGTATGTTTAAAAATATAATGTTAAATATTTAAAAAAATATGGTTATTTCTTGAAAGCCAACGGCTTTAACTATTCATTTAATAATTATTTTATTATACAAAAACCTATTAAGCTCTGTGTAATGAAACTAACGTCGCACTTTTTCTGGTAAAACTAAAGAAACTTTCTACATCCAAAAATTTCCTTTAATTAAGATTTGAACCGACAACCTTCACAACAAGTCCTTGTTGTCTAAGTATTTTTTTTTCTCCAAGGTGATGGTGTAAACGATGGTGTAGCATTAAAAAGAGCAGATATTGGTATAGCCATGGGAAGAAATGGCACAGACGTGTGTAAAGAGGCGGCCGATATGATTCTCGTTGATGATGATTTTGCTACTATTATGTGAGTAAAGTTGTTCTATTCTGCTTTATATTTTGCTATATATTTTACTTCCCGCATATTGCAGGGAAGCTAATGTTAGGACACCCCATTCCCATTAAAACACTTCTCCATTCTTCAATTTGTTTGTTTTTTATATATTTCCTTTAATGACTAATTATTATTAATCTTTTTAATATATTATTTCAGTTCAGCAATAGAAGAAGGCAAATGTATATTCTACAACATAAGAAATTTCGTTCGTTTTCAACTATCCACGTCGATTGCTGCTTTGTCGTTAGTAGCGTTGGCAACGTTACTTGGTGTACCTAACCCTTTAAACGCAATGCAAATATTGTGGATCAATATCATAATGGATGGTGAGTTTCATATTTTTTTGGGTTTTAATTAGATTATTATGTAATAAATTCATTTTTTTAAAATCTTAAACAGAGGTTACGTTTTTGATGATTTTCAAATATCTCTTCTTACCGTCTTAACGCCCCTACAATCACTAGGGGCGTTAAGTGGCCTCCCCTCTGCCCACCCTAATGTGTGCGGGATATAGCGTGAAGCTGATTATTAATCAGCTTTTCATTACCAATCTCGTTTAGTTTAGCTCAGGTTATATTTATTTAAAAATAACAACATAAAACAAATCTAGGTGTAAATAATATGAATAATAAAAATATATCACAGGTCCACCGGCCCAATCTCTAGGAGTTGAACCAGTGGATCACGAAGTGCTACGTCGTAAACCACGGGATACGTCACGGAGAATTATATCAAGATCTCTTCTATTCTCAGTTTTGCTATCTGCTGCTATCATAATTGCGGGTACACTTTGGGTGTTTAATAGAGAGGTATAACGCAAAAAAATGCTTTTTTTTTTTTGATAAGATGTTACAATTATTATTTATGTTTAATAGTGTTGGAAAGAGATTTATGTTGGTATATGTTATTTATGTTTTAATATAAAAAAAATACTAATCGTACTTATAAAAATATTATTTTACAGATGTCAGACAATAAAATAACACCGCGTGACACAACGATGACGTTCACATGTTTCGTCTTGTTCGACATGTTCAACGCGCTGTCGTGTCGGTCACAGACGAAAAGCATATTTCAAATTGGATTATTTTCTAATAAGTAAGTACTATAATGTATAATCTTGATTGTTTATGTATGTCTCTTGCATAAAAAGTGATAAAATATAAAAGGATAAAAGTGTTCAAGAGTTTGTTTGGTTGATTGCTTTAATCTCAGGAACTTGTGGTTTGAATTGTTTTTTTTGTATTGCATAGTCAATTTATTGATGAAGTGGCATAAGCCACTTAGTTATTTCTATTTGACAATGCGGTATTTTGTTGTAGTTTATAAATATTTGTTAAATAAATTTCAGAATGTTCCTGATAGCGGTAACATTGAGTCTTATAGGACAAATGCTGGTCATATATTTTCCGCCATTACAAAGAGTTTTCCAAACTGAAGCTTTAACTGGACATGGTGTGTATATTTTTTTTAATATTTTTTTTTAGTTTCTCACTGTATTCGGCACATATCACGGTAGGCAGAAGCAATCTGGATACCTGGTGGTAAGACACTCCGTTCCCATTAAGACACTTCCTTCCCACTTTCCGCTGAAATCTGCAGGCATTGTTTGCTAAGTGGCAGAACGCAACGACGCGCGACGTTACCAGAGCAAAGATATAAAATATAAAATATTTTATTTTCTCGATTACGCATGTGCCTCTACTGGATTCTATTAAATGTTGTTTAAGAATTTTCATTGTCATATTTAACACTAATAACTAACTAACTAACTAACTGGAAAAGAACGCTTACATTATAAATTTGAATACTACCCAAAAATTAAACTGAACATACAGTCATCGTATTCAGGCGTTATAGCATGGAATACCCAACAGTGGCAGTAGCGTCATTTTGTTAAAAACAAAAATAAATCATGTTAGAATAATTAAGAAGTCGTACATTTTTTTCATAAGTCCAATATTGCAAACTACATTTATTTTTTTTTAATTTGTGTAAAAAATGTAATTTAAGCTGTTACACATATAATAAACAACTGTAAGTTCTTCTAAACCTAAATATTTTTTTGCATTCCAGATCTGATATTCCTAGTCTGTCTTACATCAAGCGTTTTCATAGTGAGCGAAATTAAAAAATTAATCGAACGTACACTAAAAAAGCGATCCAATGGAAAGTTCTCGACGAAGCCACACGACGCCTTAGATTTTGTATGACACGAGTCCCAGAGGAAAACCCAGTAAGCCTCTGCCAGTACCATGAAAATGTACCCCAAATATATAGAAATAAGGAACATAATTGTTTACATCATTATGTGTTAAAAGAAAATGTGCCCCAAGGGTTAAAACAAAAGGGACAATATAGCTTATATCAAAGCGTGGTAATTGAAAATGTACTCCAAGTATTATTGATTAAAGAACAAAATTGCGTAAATCTCAATTCGGACTTGCAATCTAATGATGTCATAACTTCGTTAAATGATGAAAAAATGGATGTGTCGAGTGATAAAATTAAACACGTACATGAAGTGAGCACATCCAGACAAAGTGGCGTATCCAAAATGAGTGTTAGTGATATTTGTAGTGACGTCACACCTTTCTTTATATATGATGGTAAGATAGATAAAGTATATCATTTGTAGATTTATTTATTGTATTTCTTTATATGCTAGTTTTCCACTCGCGGCTTTGTCTGCTTGAACTTGTAATAAGGATTTATTATACGTATAAATCTTTTTAGTGAAAAAAACATTCGTGAAAACTTCATTAAAATTATGAGGGAAAAAATGTGGACATTTTTTGATATTTGAAAATAACGTGTTTATTGATATTTCGAAATTGTAGGTTTCTTTTTATTGTAAGAGAATATCTTATGAAATAATCCAAAAAACAAGGGGCAAAACCACGAGCTGAAAGCTAGTTATGATATAGATGTTTTGGTTGGTTCAATTAAATAATTATGTTTTTTTTTCATGGAACTTTTCAAAAAAATTAAAAAATAATAATAGTGTAGTCAGTTCTATTTATTTTTGTAATAATATATCTTGATAGTGATGTATGTTTGTGAATGAAAGTAATGCATTTAGTACCTCGAAGTAAAGCACTATTCTAATCATAAAGTGCTTTTAATTGAATGTTGGTAGTATAAAAACATTAGTTAATTATTATTATTTATAATTATATATCTAATAAGATATTCCGCCATGTTTGTTTGTTGTTATTGCTTAAAAAAATATATAATTTTTTTAAAAATTCTGAGTACATGATTGTTTGTAATATTTATGGATAATTTTCAATTTTTTATTAATTTTCAATTGAATTTTGCATATAGTTATTGACCAGTTATGGTTGTAGGTGCAGTATTTTTTTATGTATTTTATGTAAACCTAAGGATAATCTTCAATATTTTAACTTGTTTAATATATAAAAAAAGGACAGTAGTTTGTTTTTTAATAATTTATTTTATACTTTTATTACATTTTTCCATTTCATTATGCCAGTTTGTGAATATCACCAGTTTAATATTGGTTCCTAAACATCGTTTTTTATTTTTATAGCAAGTATTTAGAGAAATTATTGCAAACACTTTTTACAACAAATATATTCCTTAAAAAATATCTGTTAATTTATGGTAATCTGTGATAAGTAAATTAGCTTTTGACATGAAAAATCTAAATATATCTCTCATTATACTATCGTCTTTTTTTGCTTCAGTTTATTTTCATATCCATATTAAACTAAAGATATATTTATATTAAAACGTTACGAAATAAAGTAAATATACTTTTGCTGTAAAAAAGCTTCTTCATAATAATAATGTTAGCAGCGTTTTTTTCTAGACCTTAATTTTGCTTTGGTATTAATAATTGTAATGCTGTAGCTATTATAACCACTAATTATAATGCATTTAGTGTTTGTGAGATCAACTTATTGCATTCAAAATGTCGTTAAACATAAATAATCATTAAGAAAATTTCTTGGCAATTAAAAATTTTATGAAAATTAAAAAAAAATGTTGATAAACACTTGTGTCATTTCTTAGCTTTGTATGAACATGCTGTATCATTCTCATTCACATTCACATTTTTTTAATATTTAGCCGATATTAGATCTTGATTTAAAAAAAAATGTTTAGCCTGATTTTAATCTAAATTGATTTATTTATCAATTAATATGTATATTTAAATGTAAACTTAGTGTTGTGAACGAGTATATCTTATTTATAATATGAATATCTAATTTGAGTGATATGTGATATTCGATTATGAAAATCGAATTGACAAATAAAGGCCTGTGTATCTTTGTAAGATGTTTTATTATAGTAGGAATTTAATTTATTCTCGTTACAATTACATATATAATAAATATACTACGTATATATATATATATATATATATGAGATTTTGAAGCTTTGTATATACATAATTATATATCGAAAAATGTATACTATATACTAAATATTATATATATTTCAAATATTGTGATTAAATCATATCTATTTATTAGATTCCCTAACTCCTGTATGATAAGTTTCCTTACTTATGTAATAGATATCTTGTGGATAGTTTAATTGGAATATAAATATGTAGAAAATTTAATATAAAGTTAAGGAGCTTCAGGAGTAAAGCATTGCATTGTCCTTCATTTATTTATATTTTATTCTTTGGTTTTTCAAATTTTGGGTTAATAGACCAGCAAATTTCTGTAAAATTATTTTATTTGGTAAAATATATGCGTTTGTATTTGGGTATAGTAGTGTATTAATGAGTGAGGTGTTAAACATTTTACGGTCCAAAAATCAACGATTAAAATCAAAATATATATTTAATAATAGTTTAAACAAATTAAACTGTGCTATTTCAGTAATGACAATATTGTAACAGACAATTCTCATATTAATTTTAAATATACACACTTCAAAGCTGTGAAATAATAAATACATACTGATATTAAAATATTTATCTTTTTTCAACGTAATTTCAAAGACTTGCATGTGAAAATCCCCTTTGTGGACATTTCTAGATTTTATATAGTTTTGTTAATACAAGCAGTAAAAATACGCAGTAACTTCTTAGTTTTCTGTCTATAGTTGAAATATTACAAAAATAAGCGACGATAAAGAACATGCAAGTGTTTGGACAATCTTCTACTATTTTTATCTAAAAAGATATTATTGTAAAGATATTCCATACATTTTAATAAATTATTATAGAGTTAAGATATATTCCAGGCACATAGTTTTATTCCCTTCAACACGGTTTTTAAATAAAATACCTTTTAAATAAATAAAATTATATAACTTATATTATCTGTAAAATATATCTGTAATACAGTCAGCAAAATAAATAGTTCCAATCTGATATATTGTACATTTAAGACACTCTTAACTTTGGAATTTGTATAAAGTTCAACTTCACTCTTAAGTAATTATTTAGAAATAATAGAAAACTGTTTGAATTCTTAATAGGTGTTATGAAACATACATGCTACTTCTTTTTCTAGATCTACAAAACTTTGAATTTTTATAAATTTTAATTTTATTTCAGTTTTTACTTATGATTTTAAAATGATTTAAATTATTTTGAAAATTTTGAATAGTAACTCCAAATAAATTGTAGAAAATGAAATTTTTATTTTTAACTTCTTAAAAGTTAGTAATAATCTGTCTAAAATATCCTTAAATACACCTCACTACTACTACAAATAAATGTATTATAAAATATTTACTTACTTCTACTATGTAACATTGAGTATTAAAAACCTACATAATTTGATAGGCGTATTACATTTGCGGTGACTAGTTCTAGATCTAGATAAAAATCTAATTAAAAAATAATAGCTGACAGTTAAACCAAGATGGCGCTTGCCATGTCCGCCATCTTGGTTAAATTAATTCTTGGCTAACAAATACTGTAAGCTTATTACATTTCAATGAAATATGATTACAATATTTTCAAATTTGCATTTAATATTATTGTTAAAGTTTATATCATCATTGTCTTTGAATCTATTGATATCTCTGAAACTAAAGTATAATCATTAATAATCTATAGGAGTCAATATATCTGTTTCGCTCTTTCTCTATAACAGTACGGTCGACGAGACTGTAGTTTGATGCAAGATGGCTGCGCAGATTTGATTTTACTAGTATTGTTTACTTTCACTTTGCGCAAGAATTCAAAATCTCTAACTTCAAGGAAACTACGACTCATCGATTTAACTGTAAAAGAAAGGGCTTAATATTTATTTAAGACAATGGTGAAACAGACTTCTGTGAACAATTTTTTTCTGTAGATTCTTATATATTATATAACTAATATTTTATATTTCGTACTATTCTTTAGATATAACGTTCGACTCTCTATACAAGATATTTAATATCTATAACGTAGTAAGTTAAATGTTCGTGAATTTTACACTTATTGGTACTAGTAGTCTTTTATAAAGCGGTTTTTTTAATGTAATACCTTTCGTAACAACCACGAAAATAAATCCTATATAAAATAAAAATAACTTTATTTTGGTTTTAAATCAATCCGAATTGGTAAAGTATAATTTTATTAAAAAAAATGGTTTTTTTTAATCACATTCGTATATGAAATGTATTACATTACAAAGTTGCTCTTTTTAAATCTTCATACATGTGTTTTCATATCTGTACTAAGAGTAAATAGGGAACATTGTGTGGAATTATACTTGTTAGATTATGAAAGTGTTTTATTTTAGACCTTACTAGTCAATTATTCTGGATTCTTCCTCTTTTTTATAGAATTTATAAATTAAGGTTCAAGTCTAGGCGCAGGGGCTCAAACAGGTTGTAAGTTCGATTCCTCGATGAAATGAAATATTTAATATTTCCATTTTCTTCCTACTGGTGTCTAGGCAAAGTACGGCGTGGAGTTTTACGCAATTGTTGTAATTGCTATAGTTTTAGGTTCAACATCTTTTCTGGAAAATGTTTATATTAAAAAATATATTATTTATTTACCGGACGGTCAATATCATATGCGTTATATGTACCAACCAAAACAAACTTTAATTTAAAACCAGCGGACGAAGCCGCCGATAAAACTAAGTCCACATGAGATTATGTATATATTTATCAAAATGTCATAAGTCAGGGTTATCGTTTATTTTACTCGTACTAAACCAATGTTATTAGTAACTTAGAAAGTCATATATTTTTTCTTTGAAATGAATTATAAGTAAACAATGTGTTATTATATAAAATATAACAATAAACTTCGCTATTCTACTAAAATAAAAAACAACACTGCTTAATAAAAAAAGCATAACAACTTAAAGTAAAGGTGCACGTAAAAGCTAGTATTCAATAGTTATGGATTCGAATCCCATTTGGGGGAACGTTCAATAATTTAAAATGTATCTACTGAGACAGATATATTTTAAAATATTGTATATTTAATTTTTTTTTCAATAGAAATAAACGAACAAAAATGGCAATAACACTCATTAAATGAAAAATATTAGTTAATTTATTCAAATGTGAGTCATGTAGCGTGTGATGTGAATAACAATATTAATTGCGTTACTTTAAAGGTTGGTAGCATGAACTCTCGGTTTTGGGCAAGAAGCCAGTTTACACTATATCTAAGTCGCTCTTTTTAAATAGGACTTACTTATATTTTTACTTATACTTGTAAGAATAAAAATGAAAGCTTTACTAAATTATTAAATTCTCACTCGTTCTTTATTACGACTTTACCTACTTGCATTTTTTTCTTGCAAGTTTTTTTGCTTAGGTTATAATAAAAAAAGAGGAATATTTTACATATGATATGAATAAGATCTTTATTTTATGGCGTCCTTAAAGATTGGCCATTATTCTCTGTGTGCCATTTTATTTCATGCTTTATACTGTACCTATCCTGCATATAGCAGAGCATGCAGAGGGAATCTAGACTTAAAACACTGCTTTCCCCATTTCCTGAACACACACTTTTTTCCTTCATTGAATTTTCAAGGCACTGCGTGTTAATGGAACTAGAGTGAAGAAACGAAAATAGTTACAAATAATAATTCATTAGGTACCCCAAGTAGGAATGAATTCACATATGTGTATAGTCTCTCACAATATTAATATTACAATTAAACAAATGAACGGGGAAGAACCGCTCATAAAAAGTACCTCGTTTAGCGTGCTATTGACCTTTTCCTATAAATGTTGACGTGCTCTTCTCTGAGTAATATTTTGTTTATCACAATATTATTATTATAATAGAATATTTACTGCAATCGTAAATATTCTATCACGCATCTGTAACCCGCATATAGCAGGGTAGGCAGAGTGTTAAGACTTAAGACACTCCGTTCCCCACACGGCCTAATTTTCGATACATTGTCTTGTTACTAGAGCAATGAAATAATTCATTCTCCCGAGTAGTATGAACCCAGAAACGTCACGTTTGCACCCTTTATCCTTTGTCATTCCTACTGCGCCATGACGGCCTATTTTTACGCATCCCAGCGTTTGGCTATTTAAGAAGAGAGTTTCGAACCAAAATGCCAAAGGCCAAGACCTTCTTGGCGCAGCGGCACAAACATGTGACTGTAGAAGTGACGTTTTTGAGTTCAATTCCCACTCGCCACAGGGAATGAAATATTTAATATTTTTTTTATTTCCTCGCTGTGGTAACGACGCAAAGCTCTCAAAGTTCTACCTTTAACTTCATTTATTTACATAATGCTCAGAAAATTCAATTATAATAATCGAAATAAATTTATAAATATAATATAATATATAAAACTATTTTTTATTTATATTCCAGTACAGATATATGCAGATAATGAAAATGTTAAAAGCTTCTTCAAAAGTATATAACATCGATTGTTCAAATACTCATTTATCATTATACTTACATAATTAATCCGGCGGATGTGCAAGAAAATACAAAAAAAAAAAAAATAAACCTACATCGTTTTTTTTCTTAAAACACAACTTAAAAATAAACAGTGACGATTAAAGACCGGAATGATACGTCACTAAGTTTTATTCACTTCCACCTAGTAGTACCTACTAAAGTTGAAGAAAACAATAAAGAAATGTAAAGGCGTTCCACACTGTTATTTAACAAAAATCTTTTAAATTATTTTTTGAGGCCGTCAGTTATGGATGCGATCCCCACTCGGAGAAATAACTATATTCAAAATTATTTTTATTTCAGCAATGTCTCGGAAATTGGGCATAAAGTAGAGAACTTTAACACTAAGTTCCTTGTCTACCGTAAAGAATCGTAAGGTTCGCAATTATATTTTGACGCCTTGTTTGCAAAACTAACTACTGTGCCTACAAATATTTCCAATCTGTATGGTCAATCCTTACGAGAGAGAATGATTTGAACCTACAAATTATTATCATCTCACTTCATTTTCGCAATCTATATAAACAAAAGGCTTAGTTGCATCATTAAATATACAATGTTTCGGGATTGGTCTAAAACCAACGGCGCTACACGGAGAGAACAGAGTGTGTAGACACTATATTTATTTTCCTGTAATACGAGAGAGAGCGTGAAGCTAAACAACAATTAATACATATATACAATAAGCTATTCTTATCACTTCATGTGAAGATGTCTTAATTCATTCATTACATATGAGTCAGTATCAGTAGAGACTAAAGACTAAGGATTCAGTGAAAAAATGGCATTGGCTGGGTTCGGACGTTTTATACTTCTGTATATAGTTTATTTTCAACTAATTATAATTTCTTGCCAAGAGTATTCTGTACGTGATGTCGCTATACAGGCCTTGAGACCTAAAGGGATAAGGGTGTCGATGCCCGGTGAGTAGCTCTATATTTTATTATTTAGAAATTTTAGAAATTTATAAGTTCCAAATAACCTGTTGCATGACGTTGTCAGTTTATATTGTAAGTTCACAAATAAGCGGTTTTGAGCTTTATTTTAAGCGTATAAACAATATTTTCTAAATTCATTATATATTATGTATTTAATAGGTTAATTTCTATGTAAGCTTAATATAAGTTTTCTTAAGACAATGGCCATTTAAAATGCAATTTTGTGTAGATGCACTCCATTCCTCATTTTCCGCCCAAATTTCAAAACATTACAAGATTTGGGCAGAAACTGAAGAACGTGTTGCGTGGCGGAACTTAACGCCGTGCTTTATTACAAAAATGCATACAATATATTAATTTTTACTTTTCCAGCCCAATCCAAGCAAACGCTATTCGTGTTTCAAGGAAACGTAAACCAAAAGATCAACGAAAATGACGTCGGACGGATATCAGCGGAACTAATAACCCCAGTAAATGGAAGATGGTTGTATGAAGATCTAAATGTATCACTAAAAGTGGGCGATATCATTTATTACTATGTGACCGTTGTCAATAATGGCAAAGGCTACGTTTTGGATAATCAAAGTTTTACTGTTAAAGGTACTTCCTTTTTCTATATTTGTGTATTTGTGCTTCGCGTTGTAATCCACATGTACTTAGTAGGGAAAACAGAAGAAATCCAGTGTAAAATTCTTTTTCCGATTTTCTGCTTATTTATCAGGATACTGCGTGTTGACTGGCAGTAAACCTTTTATCATCAGAGTAAGGAAAGATTATTTTCATTTCCTCATTCCCCTGCATGGGAATTGAACCCACAACGTTCAGTCAGAAGCTGGGTCGTTGCACCGTGGTCTTTATTTTGCCGTGTTATTTTCATTGTTTAGACATTTCAACCTATATCATGTTAAATCTTATTATCTATATAGAGAAACATTATAAGTGCTAGAAAATATCATATGTAATGAAAGTGTGTCTATTTTTAACGATTGTAATAATATTTTTATAACTAATGTTAATTAGAACCGAAGAGTAAAGAAACTTGGATCAACGAATGTATTTGTACCAATTTAACTTCGATGAAATGTTTATTGTGGTTTTTGAGTGTGGTAAATAACGCAAAGTAGCTTTCAAACACCTGGTCAACATTTATTGACTAATCAACTTTAATTTTACGTAAACGGGGTTGTACCGTTAGTATTAACATATTTTCCTTCCTGTAGTTAAATTGGTAGTTAATTTACTACAGGAACTTTTAAATTATGTCTTAACTTACCTTACGCTCACGCGATCCTCACAATTTAATTCATTTAATATTTTTTTTATTTTATTTTCATTCTTCCGTTCCGAGTTTGAGTCCCGCCACTCCACACGCCCCCCGAATTCCGTGGAAAGTGGAGAGGCGAGTCTTAGCACTAGCCCTCCACCCTCTGCCTATCCTGCTACATAAGGGATACAGCGTGAAGCTGAAAAAAAGTAAATAATAAACTTGTTAACAGTGTTAGAAAGTCCCGATAAAAACGTGATGGGCGATTGTCTGCCAACCCTCACCAGCGTGAGAAACGGACAAGCATGCGCTGGTCAAATTATATTTGAGGATAACTTCGACAGCTTGCGTGAGGATCTGTGGCAGATAGAGCAATACATTCCTGATGAACCCGTAAGTTTTTCTATGTATTTCTATGAGACCCCGAAATATAGCGGTATGGTAGAGAGAGAATTTGGTTTCAAGACACTCCGCTTCCTACTTAATGCTAAAATAAACCGGAAACTATCATTCCAAATGTACCTTACCGATGACCAAGTATATTATGATGTTATTAGAATAGTTTTATTTTTTTCCAGGATTTTCCCTTTGTTTCTTACCAACGGCCTCCAAAAGCGGAAGTAATGACTGCTAAGGGCGGGTATCTGTACATAACTCCAAAATTACTGCAAGACCTACCAGGATACACAAATTCTTCCGTTTATACGGGCACACTCGATTTATTTAGTGGGTACGTAGATTATAACATAAAAAGACCTTATACTAAATGATTTACTAACTTGTAGTTAAGCGAGGACGAGTCATTCGTCTTCATTTTATCTTTACCAAAAATGTTTTTTTTATTAGAGAGCAGAATCGTAGGCACATGGAACCTAGTGTTGAGACACTCCTATCCCCACTTTCCGTCGAATAAGAGATTCAATTACAATATTTTAATGTTTTTATTTTCAGTTGTACAGCAATTTCATCCAAATGCAGAGCGGATGCGTGGGGCGCAAGTATCTTACCACCGATTGTGAGTGGACGGATGACGTCTAAAACATTTTCTTTCAAATATGGCGTCGTTGAAGTTAGAGCTAAACTCCCGAAAGGGGACTGGCTATATCCGGGTAAGTTATTAGACCGATGCGTAGTCACTATTTATTACTAGTACAAAGGTAGTCACTTTCTTACTCTCTCTATTATAATTAATTCCGCGTCGCCTTATATACTACAGCGAACAAAGAGTAACAATTAAATAGACATGTCGTACAAAGACTAAGCTATGTTTGTTACAAACATTAATGCCTAATGGATACACCCTGCTAAAATACGGGATATAGCGTGAAGCTGACAAAAATGTAGTATGTTACTATGAATATTTCATCCATACGAATCGCCTAAATTTTTGGCTTTTTTCTATCACTAGTTCTTGCTTTTTGTCACTTTCTCTTGTCACTGTGATAGTGAGTACCTACGCTTGTCCGCATTCACTATCACACTACAAATAGTAGTAAAAAGTAGAATTAATATTTAGGTAGACTTAAACTAATCCTCTTTGAGAGAAATTACAATCCATTTTCACTTTTTTCTGTAGATATATTATTAGAGCCATTAATGAAGAAGTATGGTACATTGAACTATGCTTCCGGTGTTCTCCGTATCGTTGGAGCTAGAGGCAACGCTCAGTTAGTTTCTGGTGGCAATGAAGTTGGGAATAAGGTATGAACTAAGAAAATATATATATTAAATAATTATTTTATCAATAGTTAATAGAAAGAATTTGGTACCATAACTGCATCTGTACTGTGTACCTTACAAAACACAAAGCATACGTGTTCGAGTTCAGAAGTTTTTCTTATAAAATTAAATATACAAAAAAATGATTAATAATAGTGACTGCGACTTGCGACTGCGAAAGATAGCTTATTCCTATTAACATAATTTACATTTACATTATTTTATTCAATCTCTCAAAAACGTATAAGAGACAATTATAGAAAAAAAATGCACTTTTCTTGATACGGTACCCTAAAAAGTTTATATCCACTCGCTTATTTCTACAGGCTCGTTCATTGTTATTTTTCAATTAGGGAGTCTCATTTTTACTTGTTTATCTTTAATTGCAGCTCCTCTACGGTGGACCCATAATGAATTTGGAGTGTCGAAAAACTTTGCTCGGCAGTAAACTATCTAATGTTGACTGGGGAAATGACTACCACGTATATACAGCGAGGTGGGAACCAGGTAACTGAAGATATGACAATACATTTTTATGGTCAATGATTATTCCTTGAATGAGAACAGTCGTGGCTTAGGGCAAGCTTGCGACTGTAAACGCGACAGGTTTTGGGTTCGATTCCCACTCAAGGAAATTAAATATTTAATATTTTCATTTCCCCGATGTAGTAACGAGACATGCCACTCAAGACGCAATGCCTCCTGCATTCATTATGGGAACGGAGTGTCTTAACACTAGGTTCCCAGGTCCACGATGTAATCGTGATGGCTGTGGGTTCGATGGCCGGTTTAAAGCTTACATTTAATTTATTCGAATTGTACACAAATTCTTTCTTTGAGTTCTTCTCCTAAATAAAAAGAATGGAGAATTAAACAATAAATAAATGTATACTTCTACATATATTAATAGTTACTTAATTTCTTGTCATAAATAGTTTTAGTAATCATTTAGTTTATTAAGTGTTTATATCAATACGCAATGTCTCAGAGTGTTAGTGGAGAATGTCTTGACACTAAGTTGCATGTGAAGTATAAAGCTGAAGCTACTTTATTTCAGAAAGAATAACGCTATCAGTGGATGGAGTAGAATGGGCGAGAATTGAACCTGCGGCCAGTGGGCTACAAGGTCGGTTCGCCCGAGCCTGCGAACTACCCCGCTCTGTGCTTGCTACTGGCACTAGCATGGCACCTTTTGATGACTATGTAAGAACTAAAAACAATACATAAACAAATGTATAAATTATGACATATATGTATGAGTAAATAAAATATTTAATATTTTCATGTAAAAACACTTGGTTCCGCGGTTCCCTCTGCCAACCCTGCTGTGCTGGGTTCAGCGTGAAAATGTAAAGAAAAACGTAATGCAATTTATTGTTGGTATTTGGTGTGGTTGAAAAATATTTACTCGGTATAGTTAGATAAATATCTAGAAGGTGTAGCTTCGTCATCATCAAATGAGGAGAGTATTGTTAAATCTCTCTACCCTCACAACTCCGTTCTCCACTTTCCGACCGATCCGAGAAATTATTTAAACATATTTATTCCCCAAGTGGGAATGTAACCCTGAACCATCGCATTTACGGTCAGGCGCTGACCCACTGTGCGGTACGACAATGTAAATACGCCTCCTTTTTTTTCAATTATTAAATGTTTTTCTATTCTAACTATCACTATTCAAAAATGCAGTTCTTCATATCACTGGCCGTATCTGCCGGGGGTATCACAGAGTTCGATGATAATGTGGTCTCAGATGGCAGACCCAAGCCCTGGAGGAACAGAGAGAGGAAGGCCACCCTCAGGTTCTGGCAGGACCTGGACTCTTGGTACCCGACATGGACACCCGATCTAGTCATCGATTATGTTAGAGTACGAGCGCTTTAGAGAGAGAGAGAGAGAGATATTGAGTTGTTTGTGACAGTAATATCCATGACTGACTGAATGGTTAGGTATTATTAAGATTTAAATATATTAAAATTGAATAGAAACTTAATACGTTTTATGTATATGATTTGATGATATTAATAAATTTCCATCAAAAACATATTTTACAAAACCAGTCAAATCTCGATGAAGTTTGTTTGTCAAATAAAAAGTAATGAAATCTCTTGGTAAAACCAAGGCAAGTCTAAGGTTCCTTACTGCGATTTTTTATTAATATACTTAAGTTTTATGCAAATTGTTCGAGTACAGAATAAATAAAAAATGTTTAAATCACAACTCATACTTTTATTAAGCTCCTTTAATATTTTACAATATATATATTGAATTTTGTCTTCAAAAATAAAATAACATAATTTTTTAGGGTTCCTTGACTCCATTTCCGATATACATACGCGTAAAGCAGCGTGTGACGGTAAACACGATGCGCGATGCCATTATTATTTATAAATATTTTCATTTCATCGCTCCGGTAACAGCAAAGCAAAGCGCGGCGTTGAATTCCGCCACTCAAATCTGGAGAGAAGTGTTGGGAACTGGAATCCTCAGCCTACCCTGATGTGTGCGGAATACATAAAGCTGAAAAAAAATATAATAAAAAACTAAGAAGGAACTAAGAACACATATTGAATGACTTCTATATAAAGTTACAATTTTTTATAATAAAATATTCTTACAATTTTTATTATGTTGTTCTACAATCAATCTTTTGGTCAAGGATTTTCCTCTATACAACGATTAGGTGCTAATTGTCAGAATAAATATTTAAAATTATGTGTGAAAAACTTAAATGGAATAATTGAATACAATGTAAAAAGTATGTGTATATTTTCCAGATGTATAATAAAGTAATCCTATAAATTAAATAAAACACAATATTTATGAAATAGCATTTAATAAATAAGTAAAAGTGTCTTCTATATTTTGGCTTAATTTATTAGTTAAATTTAATTAATTTGATGTTATTTTACAAAATCTATTTCATGAAACTAAAACAACTTACCTATATTGCATTGGAGTGTGTTCTTTATAGTATGAAACTAATGGAAGTAGAATTGAAATTGAAGAATATAAAACTAATATGAGTAAAAAGGATTGATAATAAAGGTAATATAATGGCAGCAGATGACTTCAAGAAGACCGCGAGAATCCGCTGGATGAAAAAGGACGCAGGACCGGACGGAGTGGCGAGCATTAGGGGAGCCATAGGCATGAACATAGGTCCAGCAGTAGACTTTGAAAAGCATGGCAGCAGAAGGATGTATTAATCTGCAAATCTGTAATAAACAGAAATAATTATGAGAAAAGAGAGAAAGAAAAGAAAATTTAATATATAATCCTTACTCCATATTTTTGTTGTGATTTTTTTAATAGGTTCATATTATTGTATTTTGCATTTATAGAGTTAGTAGAGGAAACCTCATGTTAAGACGCTCTGTTCCTCACTTTCTTCTTTTCTTTTAATTTTCGACAAAATGAAAATAATTCATTTTTTCTATTGGGATTCAAACCCTCAAGCATCACAACGGCCGCATTCTCGATATTATTTTTAAATATTAGATATAATATAATAGGTATATTGTACATGTATTACCTCATAACGCATAAACTCTGACGTAATCAATCCTAAGTGGACTAGTATCGTCAAACCACGTTGAGAACCATTGGTCTTTGGCCTCCCAGAAATTAAGCATTGCTTTCGTCGCTTTATTTGACCACGGTTTGTTGGATTCGTCGCTAAACTCGTGAATTCCACCCACTGATAGACCCAATGATATGTAGAACTGTAAATAACAGAAAATATATCAATAATAAAATAAAAAGTCGATTTCCATTCAATGAATTAGTTTCATCTCCTAGTTCTAATAATAAGACATATCGCGGCGATGAGTTTCGCCACTCGACACAATGTCTCGAAACGTGATCGGGAAGTTATCAACAGAGGGAAGTTGTCATGATATAAAAAAATAAGAAAATAGTTTAAATTTTTTTGTCTGTTTATGTGTTTGTTCACGCTAATCTCAGATAAGGTTTAACCAATTTAAATTTGAATTTAACATTTAGTGCGTGTTTCATTTCAATAAGTTCATAAATAAAAAGGTTATTTATACCAACTTCAAATAGTCCATACATATTATAATAAATTCTAACTGGCTGCTGTTTCTACATGTGAAAGATTTTTCAATAATAACTTGCCATTTCATCAAAAGGTGCCATCACAGTGCCTTTGAGCCACTGCGACGCCGCATCTACGCCGTTTCTTTTAGCTTCTTCTGAGAAACCATCTCCCGGAGAGATTTCTCCGTAATTTTCTCCGTCGACGTAGAGTGATATACTGTCTAAGGAAACATTTTCAATTATAAATATGTGTAGTTTATAACTGTTTTATATTTTTGAAAATGGGGAACGGAGTAGGGGACCTAGGGCTTACCTTGCTGTGTTTGGAATAAAGCGAGTAGCCAAAAAATGTATAGATCTATGCGATATTAAATTTGTTTCTTAAAGACACATTTCTTTATGATATTTTTTTATTTTATGCTCTCACCTGGTTTCCAAACAAGTGAGTAATTATGGTAAGTCTTACTCCAATGATCGAACCCAACTTTTTCTTTGAAATACGTGGACCTAAAATAATATTCACATTACAATTTAACATGATATTTTTTCAGATATTTATCTAAGGTGTTATTAGAATATTTTAATATTTACAGTTATTAACACACAATAAAAAGAAAAAAACCGACAATCTTCGTTTACCTATACGGCTCGCTCGCTGACAAAATAGGCCCAGCGTACAGTTTCTTCGAATAATCAACATTGCCCCTCACAGTGGCGATACGTAATATGCCTGAGCCATAGTCTCTTGCCCCATATACATTGTCTCTGGGTTCTAGTTGAATTTCTGAAATTAATAACTGGTATTTCAATCGAGAGTATAAAATATTTAAGATTATCATATCCTCGCTTTGGTAATAGGGCAAAGCGGCGTTGAGTTCCACCACTCAACACAGGCCTACAGAATTCGGAGGAAGTTGAGGGAACGGAAGTTTTAAATGAGAACAGAGTGTCTTTAAACTAGCTTGCCAGATTCTGTCTGCCTATCCTGCAATGTGCGTGATAGAGCGTATAGCTAAAAAAGGCTGTTTTATAGAAAAATATGTACAAAAATGTGTCGAGATAATATTGATAATAAATTGTCTTATCTTCACACTATTTTCGAATCATTTAGGATAAACAGAAATATAACGGTGACACACTCTATTCTCAATTTGCTTCATTTATATAATATGTTTACTAAATAAAATATATATCACTAGCGGACGCGCGCAGCTTCGCCTGCTTATTGCTTAGGGGTGAATTCTAATAAACCATGAAACACGTGTTCAATGAAATACCTTTAAGAGTCTCAATTTCAAATTTTATAAAAATCAGTGTAGATCTAAAGATTTTTTCATACAAACTTTCAACCCCGTATTTGCACCCTGAGGGGGTGAATTCTAGAAAACCATGAAACATATGTTCAATTAAAAATTTTTAAAGGTCTAAAATTAAAATTTTATAATAATCGGTGGCGTTTTAAAGATTTTTCTATATAATATCACTTTATTGCAGGATATCCCTTAGGAGGAGAATTCTAGAAAACGATGAAACACGTGTTCAATTAAATACTTTTAAAAATTTAAATTTCAATTTTTTTAAAAATCGATCGATTATCGGTGCCGATTTAATTTTTTTTCCATACAAACTTTCAACCCCTATTTCGCCCCTTTAGGGTTAAAATTTTTCAAAATCCCTTCTTAGTGGTTGTCCAGATTACAGAAGTGAACATATGCCCAAATTTCACGTTTCTACGCACAGCGGTTACGTTTGTGCGTGCGTCTTATCTCAGTCAGTGAGGACAAGTCCTTTTATATATATATATATATATATATATAGATTTTTGATGTAAAAATTGTAAGTATAAATCGTCAAAAACCTCTTTGAGACGAAAAGTCAACATTCCAAGAAGCAGTCCCGCTGTATTCAAATACTTTAAATATTTTATTATTATTAAAGTAGAATAGTATTTAATTTTTTTTAAAATATCTATCCCACGCCGGTATCTCACCTGGTACAAGCCAGCTACCTAATGGCATTCTGGCCCCAACATCGATTCTACCATATTTAAAACTAAAACTCTTCTTTGTGGTTATTTTCGCAGTGATAATTGGAGGCAAGATGAGGGCTCCAAACGCTTCACGATAGCAGTCAGTTGTGCCAATTTGTCCTGTGCATCTGAAATATATGACGAGATATTATAGAATGCCGAATTACACAGATTGCCGGTAACATATAGGTATATAGGTAACAGCAGGCAGGGAGTTCCACTCCTTGCTCTTAATGCGCTGCGTACGAAAAGGAGGAATATCGATGACATAAGGGTGAAATCCCAGCCTACGTCTAGTGCCCCGCAGTTGGAAAGGAGAAGAGGGTACCTACTAATATATATATATAGATCGTAAAGTGATATAATTCAACCTATAGCAGACTGTCCAAAAAAAAATCGGACCAGTAGTTCGTGAGATTAGCCCGTTAAGACAAATAAACTTTTCAGCTTTGTGATATTAAGCATAGATATGTTTTTTTTTCAAATATTGGAAATGAAACTGCAACTTAGCTTGAAAATTGAAAAAAAATAACATTTACTTAGAAACAATATTGTATGAAATGAATGCACGAATGCGTACCATATTATATCGATATAACAATTCATAAATTCAGACCGCATGCCACAAATATAAGCGCTAATTAAACGAGTTACACAAGTTTGTATAGCACTAACAAACAGTAAAAATTAGTTTTTAGTAGGTACACGTCAAAAGTAAAGAAAATAATGTTAAAAAATCAAAAGATTTTAAAAAGATTCTTTTTTTAGCGTCAAAAGTAGAGAAAATAATGTTAAAAAATCAAAAGATTTTAAAAAGATTCTTTTTTTTGCGTCAAAAGTAGAGAAAATAATGTTAAAAAATCAAAAGATTTTAAAAAGATTCTTTTTTTAGCGTCAAAAATAGAAAAAAAAATGTAAAAAAATCAAAAGATTTTAAAAAATATTCTTTTTTTTGCGCTTTGCCTTGCGACGAAAAATATTCGTTACCCTGAATCGGGATCGAACCCACAGCCGTTGCGATACAGTCACTGATACATTAATTATCTGTTATTTTATTAAATTATAAGTACCTTGCAGTGAGATCTAGTGATTGACGAACGTAGCCTTCCCCATATTTAGACTCCAACGTTACAGGCTGTATGCTCAGACTTCCACTTCTCACACGGATGTTCTTGTCATATAAATATACATTGAAAGGATAGTCCTTAAAATAAAAAAATATATACTATAGATATATATAAAAAAATCATATTTCGTATTTAGCGTTAATGGCAGATAGAGACTAGTTATAACATAATCCTATTGTCTCTTTATTCTACTACTTCATTACGTGTGACATGACCCCACATGGAAAAATTAAACTGTCTTTGGTATATACATATTCCCCAAAGTGGAAATTGAACCCATATGTACCATAGCGTCCATAACCATTATATGTACCATAGCGTCCACTATGATTATTTATCTCATGTATATAATGCCACGCTTTACCTTATTACCAGAGAGAAGAAATAAAAATATCTCATTTCCCGACTGGGAAATGAACCATCGAGTTTAGTGACTGCGTTTATGGCTATAAATTACAAAATTCAAACAATTGAACATTATTTTATATTAAATACTAAGACATACAAATTTTCTTAATAAGCCCATTCCAGACATATTTAATTTCCTTATAAGCCCACTTACCGGTTCTCCCGGAAACTTTATTTCAGGTGTCCATATTTTTCCTTTCTCAATAGTCGATTCAAAATTGTCTTCGAATAGGAGTTGACCCTTACATACAAATCCTGGCACAGATACTTTAGAGAGTGATATCTCACATGGATACTCTTCTGGCTCTTGATTATTGGAAGGAGGATTTGAAGAGCTTGGAGAAGGAGGTGGTGGAGGCGTGGACTGAGGTTGAGGTACTTGAGGCAACGCTGACCCATCTGATGATATTGGGTTACCACTTTCATCCACATATCCTAAAATGTGGACAAAATTGTAGCATATAAATTTCAGCATAAAATGAATAAATTAAGCATTTAGGGTTTTTAGGTACTATTCAAATTCATCAAGATAAAGTAATTTTTCGAGTATTAAATATAAATCTGTAAATGTTAATAAACAAAGTTTATTATTATTATTTACCTGGAACTGTCCATTCGCCATTATCCTGCCTATAGCCCAGGCCATCTTTTAAGACATACGTCCAAAAGTAAATTTTATCGCCAATCTTTAATTTAGCATCTCTATCTCTGAAAATCCATAAACCGTTTTTGGCTTTCGTAATGTCTCTAGACCAGTGCCCCGCTTCCAAACCTTCCATTTCTTCGTTGAGCTTCCCATGGAAGGCGAAGAGTGAGTACCCATCATCTGTTTAGTTGAAAAAAATGCACAATGTTTTTACAAAATTAGGAAAAAAGAATAATTTGAAATATATCTCGACTAGGTATCGAAGACTAGGTATAATCATAAAAATTTATTATAAATTAAAATAAAATTTAAACTAATACACAAAATCGATAAATGAGATAATGTCTACAGACAGTGACTAATGATGATAATAATGATGAAAAACAAATATTGCATCGTCAATAATTACCTATACTTTACTCTGAAGCTTGTAACGTACTAGGACTTCCCCTAGTTTTTAATAAATAATACTAACTGAGAATGAATTAATATTACATATTTTTAGTCGTTATTTTTTATTTTTTCTAAATATGTTTATATAATGAATATGTAAAATATTTTTTATATGACTTCCTATTAAACAAAGCACTAAAAATATGAAATTTAATAAAAAATAATCAATAGGTATTGTATCTAATAACAAATAAAGAAAACAAATTTACGGTTTTTTGTTTAGAAAAAATAATTAAAATCATTAATTTTTGGTTAATAACTCTACGAATTTATTTTTGTAAATATTTACCTTATTACTCACACGCTTATTTATTTATATCCAAAGTTATATTATTGTAATACCTAGTCATTATATATCGAATCGAATAACATACAAGTATTTGAAGAGCAAATAATGTGCGTACTGTTAACCACAAAATTTTGAATTATTTTTGTCATTAGGTCACCTACAATAATAGTATATATTCATAATGTCTTAACTTCTAATGCCACAAATTAAATAAAAAATAAATTTTTACTATGAAACATTCACATTTTGTCATAAACTTTAGATCCAAGAACCCCCAGAAAATAACAAAGTCTATCAAAATAGCAATAATAAATATTATTAAAGTATTAAACAAATTTACTTCATAATTTGTGGTTTCTAATAAGCACATTAAATATTAATTAATGGAAACGAATAATTCAAATATTTTAACGTTAATTGAACTATAATTGCTAATAGACAATGTTAAATTGGCTATCCACTCAATAGTTCAATTCTCATCTAGGAAAATGTCTATATATGAATTACTTACATTTTACCACTCTGGTAACACAAGTTCCTTGTTATTTATATTGAAAGCTAGATGACAAAATTACACACAAGATTATTAAGATCTTGATATTTTAGAAAATCCTAATAAATTATAACCAACAGTCATTGGGCTCTAACACTCAACACAAAATTACTAAAATTCGTGCAAAAAGCGGAGAATGGAGTGTCTTGGTACAATTTTTTGTCTATTTACCCCGCCTTGCGGAAAAAAATAGTAAATATTATAAAAACTAAATTATTATTATATATCTATGATCCATTTCCCAAAACAAGGCCAGTCGTTAACCAATGTAACGCGAAAAGTTGATGGTTCGATTCCCTAGTGAACTAATGAGCTTGGATAAAAGGCAAACCAGCGTACGGGTTTTGACGGCAAGTCATCACCGTTACTCACTACCCCGTGTAATATAAGAAGAGTTAGAGTAAGGGGGAGGAGACGCTGTGCAAGGAAACATCTCTACTCAAAGCCAAAGAGATCCCTAATGATCTGAAGAGGCGCCTGAGCCTGATACGGGGTTTTTTGGAGTCTTATTATAAAAAAAATAATTTGAACGAATTTCCAATGATTGTAATACGATAACCTATTCAATTATTTTTAATTTGTTATCATAAACTATAATAAAACACAACACCAAGTTATATCAGTTTTTATCGTGGTCGCATTAAAGGTTAAATAACACAGATAATTAATACAAATGTTATTAGATATTATTTCAATGTTTGATTTTAAATCTGTTTCTGTATACAATGTTCAACCTATGTTTTTTTTTTACTTAACGCTCAAAACAGGGTAAGAAAACCCGGGAAGCGGGTAAAGACCATTTAAATACTTCCGTTCACTTTCTGAAGGCATGGCGTGAGTATTGCCTTAACAGAGCGAAGAAAATGAAAATATTAAATACTTTTGACTGAGTGACGGCAGATACTGTAGATTAGCTTTAGCGCGTTCTACCAATTAGACTGCTAAGCTATATTATATTAGCACAGTTTTTAACCGACTTCAAAAAGAAGGAGGTTATCAATTCGACTGTATTTTTTTTTTTTTTTTTATTTTTTTTATTTATTTATTTTTTTTATTTTTTTTTTTGTTTTATTTTTTTTATTATTTTTTTTATGTTTGTTACCTCATAACTTTTGACTGGGTGAACCGATTTTGATAATTTTTTTTTTGATCGAAAGGTGAGGCTTCCCGAATGGTCCCATTTTTTTTTTTCCATGTCTGACAATGGTATCTATGAGAAAATCACATAAGTCTTAAATTTGCATTAGGTACGTGCGCGACAAATAGACGAATAACTCAATGTCGCGCAAACCAATTTTGATGATTCTTTTTTTATTTGAAAGGAGTCGGTGTCAAGCTAATGCTACAACACCTTTACTACAATATCTAATTACTAAGTCTGTTTGTTTTTCTTGGCACCTACTTCATAATTATAAAATCTTTGTATAATTATTTTTCACTTTTTAGTTCGTTGTTAGAAGTCGGTTTTTGTTTTTGTTAAAAATTAATTATAAGAAAAAAATCTTATGGAATTTAAGCACGCATTACATATATGTTTTGCTAGCTATGGTAAAGACGTAGTCTCCTTCTTTACTTACCACATATAATTAGCTCTATATGTCTTTTTTGCCATTATAAACTTAAACCACTCGATTGAAAATATTGATTTTTTTTTAGTTTTAGTCAAATAAAGTTAGTCGAACTCGAACAGATTTTAACGTTAATTTAAGAGCTACAAAAAAATGGACGATCAAGGTCGAATACCAGTTATATTTCTTTTGCGTATTCATTGTCTATATGGACATATTATAGTTTCATCGTATAAATTTGGACAAGATCGCTTCCTTAAGATAGATAGATAGAAAAAGATAGATAGAAAAACTTTATAGCACACAAAGCTATTGCAGAGGAAAATAAATGTCAATTTTAAGGTAATAGATATAAAATTTTATTATTCTTACAATAAATATTTTTAAATATCTCTATAGTATTAAGTCATCAGGCTATCATTCGATCATATCAGGTCGATATCATTAAAATAAAAAAAAATTGACTCGGGCACTTAAGGGTTCCTATCCTTTTATTAATTGTAAGTCTACGGGGAAGTTCATTTTCGTTTAAAATGAACTACAAGTATTCATTTGAAAGTCTTTTTTTTAATATGTGATATATCAAGAAATTACCTTTGAATGAATTGAATGTTCTCATTAACTGAATTCTATATTTTCACTTCTTACCAAATTCTACGTCAATTTTCTACGTTAATACTTACTAATTTAGTAGAATAAAAAAAACAATATATTTTAATACTTACTATTCTTTGATTTTTATTGTCCCCTAAATTCTTACGCATACATAAGAAAACAACTTATTAAAACATGAAAAAAATAACTTTATCATATATATTTTTACGAACAATTTTTATCACATTCCGACCTAATTAAAATCTAATCTCAAATGATTTTGTAGCCTATTAATATAATAAATCAGAATAAAAATATATAGTCCATACCCGGCACTGTCACTTTGAGTCCTATTGGATAAATTGCTTCTAACTTAGCAGGTGGCACTTCATAGCACAGTGTACTAACACTTAGAAATCCAAGAATCGCCAAAATATATATAATTTTACACATTTTAATTTATTTACGTATAAAATGTAAAGAATATATCATCATTATTTCCAGTCCGGCTCTCACTATTAAGACGCGAAGACTAACCGCTTTGATAGATACCGGATCTTAAATAAGTTTTGCAAAAGGCCGTCATGGATTAGTTATTACGTATCTAACTTAATATGATTGTTGTATGTTCAAATTCCTTTTTCAGCTTCACACTATATGTGTAGGGCACTGAGTGTTAAGACACTCCTTTCTGGTTAAGATCTCTGGACGTCGTCTGGGCATGATGGGTTGACTGTAAACATGATGGTTGTGTATACACTCGAGGGAATAAAGTATTTAATATTTTAATTTTCTTCGCTCTGGTAACGAGGCAAAGCGTGGCATTGAGTTTCGCCACTCAACACTCATTGGCTGCAGAATTCAATAGAAAAGTGGGGAACGGAAGTGTCTAAAAAGAGTGTCTTAACACTAGGTTCTCAGATTCCCTCTACCTACCCCGCTAAGTGCGGTAAACAGCGTAAAGTAAAAAAAAATGTGATTTAAAATCTAATAATGCTCTGAGTACTTCATTTTAGATAAGCCACTTTGATCATATATCATATTTTCTATGTGAACATTTTATTTGTACAATTATTTCTTCAATAAGGATAATTCCACAGTGTTTTAAAACATCGATCAATATCCATGTCTATAAATTAGGATTTTTTTAATAATTAAGGAATGTGTAATTGCATTTTTAGTATCACCACAAAAAATTAAAAGTAAGTATATTTATATTTTTTTGTTTGTATTTTAATTGATCTATATATGACTGTATTTTTATAGATATTGTATTTAATATTAATAGCTTTAAAATTATTTTCTTGTTCTAGGTACCTTTTGCATGTTTTTCTACTAATTTTAGTAAATATGCTAATTATATTATATACATCAATATCAATAAGTTAGAAAAAAGTAAAAAGAAAGAATAAAAAATAAAGAATATAGTGTAGAAAAATATAGTAAGAGTAAAAATAATTTAATATTTTCTATTACAAAATTATAAGCATAAAACGAACGTCATTTCTCGGCTTAAAATGAAATATTAGAATTAAAGTGTTACAATAAATTGTACAGATAAGCTGGTCTATATTATTTATACTATTTCCTATAATGCTGTTTCAATAGAGGAGTTTGATAAAAAAATGATTACGCATCGTTAAGTTATCCAGATAGCTAAATGTGGCTATATATGCAGTCATGACCAACGGTGCCGAAACGCCGGTCTAGTCCACATGGAGCAAACTATGCTCGGAGAAAGATTTTTGAAAGATAAAATCAGAAATAAATCGGGATACCGACATCGCTCGCAGAATTACCACATTAAAGAGGCATTGGCTGGTCCAGAGGCAGAGGCAGAGGCTGACAAGGCCTTGAGTGGAGACCGCGGATCGGCAAGCGTAACGTAGGGCGCCCTTCAGCTCGATGGTCGGACGTAATAAGGTCTTCATCTGACTTCAACTGGTTGCCGAAGGCTGTGGATCGGGAAGCACAACCTGGGGAAGGTCTATGTCCAGCAGTGGACTCGAATAGGTTGAATTGATTGATTTTATTGATGCTCTCTAAATTCTATCATACACCGCAAAAAAAACGACCTCTTTTGTGTATTACTTTCTTAATTATATACTAACTTACTAGCATTTCAATAAATCAATTAATTTTTCAATTTTTATTCAGTTTAATTGTATTTAACTATAGGTATAGTGTGAAAAAAAAATCTTTAGGATGTTGCGTTTTGGATGTGTTGAAGAATTTTACATATAATGATATATGTTTAAGTTGTTTTCGATAAAATTAATTATATTATAAGACAAATCAAATAACTGATATTCTACAGATTGCTTCCGTCATGGTTCAAACATGATTGTTACGTACTACGTAAAAAGGGAATCCCGATTAGCTTGTTTTACAAATTTTGTTTTTTGTAAATTTGTATACATACGTCTATAAAATTCTCGTTCGGTCGTTCGTCTCCGTTACTGAGTTACTGACAGACAACGCACAATGAAACTATCTGACTTAAACATTGGCATGACAGGTTAGAGAGCACATGGAGTCAATAAGCGAGGATTTCTCAAAAGTTCCAAAGATACAGGAAACAACGGAATTTTCCATTTTACGTCCCAATGTTCAAACAAAGATGCGAGTAACGGATATGTTTATATAACATTTAAATATTGTGCATTAACTGTTCCTCTCTCCAGTCTATTAAGTCAAAGTTTGCAATGTGCGACGTTTCTAACCACCACTACAAATATATTTATTTTATATATACTTATTTCAATTTTTTTATCTATAACTACATGAACTATCTAATAATATGCATTAGCTTATAGAATTTATATTTGTTAAATTGACTCTATTGGCTCTTCAATTTTTCTTCACATGTAAATGTATAAGTCATTCTAATTTAAATATATACTTGACTTGTAGTCATTTCTTGTATATACAAATGAGATTTTTGTAGCTTAACCGCATAAGTATTAAGCTAAATGAAATTTAATTTCCTTACAGTCATTTTCGTCTAGATATATTCTTATTAGTTTTTTAGCTACAGGCCTTATACCTAGGAAATTAGCCAGAAGAGAATATAGTGTCAAATGCTATGGTCAAGCAAAGACTTGTGCCTGTTATAGACACATTAGTCGTTTGCCAATTAAATGATATGCTCGCAGCTTTATATAGATATATATGTTTATTAGATCGTTATATATTTTTACAATATATACAAATGCTATGAATTAAAATTACAAAGCGTAAACTTTAACATAATCCACAACTAAGTCCGGTGTACTCCAGGAGGAAAACCAATTATTCTTATTTTTTGCGAATTGATGCATGGCCTTAGGACTCTTGTTTTTCCAAGGCTTATCATCACTGTCTGGAAAGTCGTGAATGCCGCCAATACGTACACCAAGTGAGATGTAGAACTGGACATAGAGAAAAAAAATAAAGAATAGAATAGAATAGAATAGAATATACTTTATTGCACACATAACAGAAATATATAGAAAGAACAACACAAATAAAATTGAAATAAAAACACGTATGCAAAGGCGGTCTTATTGCTTTAAGCAATCTGAAAGAAAGAAAGAAAGCTGTAATCTCTCCAAATATATATGAGTATTTTCAATTGTTTTCTTTTAATAATTACCATTTTATCAAAGGGTGCCAAGTAAGTACCTAGCTTCCATGCTTCTTGTTGCATTATAATATGAGGCTCGACTGGCCTCAAATTGGAAGGATGCGATAAATTTGAATTAAAAATACCATATCTTTCTCCATCAACGAGCATTTCAATACTTTCTAGAAATGAGCATCAGTTTTACGGATACGTATAGATTTTTCACTCCAAATTCGTTCTTTTATATACCAAATTTACTATTTTACACTTCAAATTAGCTCGCTCAGATTGATTTCTAATTAATATTTCTTTAGTCAAAATTATTAATTTTATTTAATATATGTAAAAGGATGAATTTGAAGTGAAAAATGTAAATTTGGTGCGTAAAAGGACGAAATTTGGAGTTAAAATTTATGTACTAAAACTATATTAAGGTTACAAGAGTAGTTTTCGATGACATAAAACGTATATAAATAAAACATTTTTTTTTAAATGTTGTAAAAATTTCATTAAGACTACTCTTATTAAGAAGTTGAAAAGAGCAATACGAGTCAATACATTTACGATGATTAACTTAAATAATGTTTGTAATTAATTATCTATTGCGTTTTTGTATATGTGATATATGTATAAGAACATTGTAATAAGGTAAAAGTAATTAAAATTTCATAATTAATATACCTGGTCTCCATATTACAGAATAAATATGAAAATCATTACTCCAAGAATTATCGCCTATCGAATTCATGAGAAACCTCGACCTTTGTGGTTCCTTGTCGTAGACAACTGGTCCTCCGTATAAGTCAAAGGAGTCTTCCCGGTTCCCCTTCGAGAAGGCGATTCGTATTATGCCAGATCCATAATGCAACTTTCCATATTCGTGGTAACGGGGCTCCAAATTAATTTCTAAGATATAAAAACAAATATAATTTACCTTCGAGTTGCACTTGATAGTGCGAAATTTGATTTAAAAAGTAAATGGGTCACCTGGAATCAGCCAATTACCCCAAGGTAGTTTTGCTCTTATTTCAATTTTACCATATTTAAAATGAAAGGAATTGCGTGTTGTTATTTTCGCTGATATAACCGGTGGCTGTATGTAATAGCCAGATAAGATTCTATAACACTCGCTCGTTCCTATTTCTCCTGTACACCTAACACTAGATTAGAAAAAAACAAAAAATATTATTATGACAATTATATAACGAATAGAGAACGAACGAAGGCAGGCTGATGACGATGGTGATGATGACGATTTATGGTGCATATTCGATTTTTTAAATTAAAATGCATAAAATAAGAGAAAATTCAATCAAATGGACGGAACTATTGTTAATATTGAAAGTTTTATATAAAAAGGAAAAGTCGTTAAAGTTACAAAATTACAAAGAAAGTAAAAAAACTCTTTTATGCATTTATATAAATACTAGCGACCCTCTAGCGGCTTTGCCCGCTTTTACTACTGGATTATTCATATAATGTATGTTTGCAAAGCACTTAAGATAATGTGATAATTAATTAAACCTTAATGCAACCCGCATTTTCGTAGTTCCAATAANTATACGAATATGCCGTCGCGGACTTTTTTGTAGATCTCATTAAGAGGAATAATACTCCAGTACATTATTTACATGTAGTACTTGCCATTAAAGCAGCGCATGCGCGAATTTGTCTCAACGGGTAGGACTTTATACACATTTATCGTATTTATTTTAATTTACATAAGAATGTACAAATAGTAAACTATATATAAACCTTCCCTGAGAAATACTCGATCTAATGGTGCAAACCGCATCAAAAAACCGTTAGGTGGTTTAGAAGAAGAAGAGTTAGAAAGTTCAGACAGACACGAAAAGCGACTTTGTTTTATAAGATATAGGATGTAGGATAAGATAGGATACACATTTGTATGCATACATGTATAATAAATACCTACAAATTGTTTAAGCCAGAAGATTTGTTGATAAAAGCTTGTGTTATTAGTTCCTCTGTGGGCATTGGCTTAATTTTAAGTAATCCATCCTCAACAAACGTGACTGCTTCAGATAAATAAACGTTAAATGGATAATCCTATAAAAAGAAATATGTCGTAATTCAGAGCAAACTGCTTTACCCTACTTTTCTTTATTTAGGCCGTCACGACGCGTCGTGGCGCAGCGGTACAAGGGTGCGGCACTCGAACAAGTGAAATATTTAGTTACGTTTATATTTTCATTTTTTGCTTTGGTGTCGAGGCAAAGCGCGGCTTAAGGTTCTGCCACTCGACACGCACGGAGTGTCTTAACACTACGTTACCTCTGCCTACCCTGCTGTGTGCGGGATACCGCTTGTAGCTGATTATAAGTACCTATTTTGTTAAATATAGCTTCTTAAACTTACCGGTTCTTGAGGATAATATTTTTCAAATTGCCATTTGGCTAAATTTTTAGGAATAGAAGGATTTGTAGTTGTAAAGTCCTCGCTAAAAATTAATGAGCCTCTACATAGTTTTTTACCACATTGTACTTCCGTTTTAGAAATCACACAGTTTTTTGTAATGTCGTCGTCGTCGATTTCAGTAATATCTATAAATAATATAAGTAAGATGAATTTCCAGACTTCCAGACCCGACCGGATCATTACCACCCCCGGCATTTAAAACCGGCGTTAAGTATTGGCTTTATGCCATTGCATTTCGCATTAGGTAATGCCGGGCTCCGGAGCCCAACCCCCACCCCTCCTTGGAATATGAAAGCGGCGAATAAAGAGAATCTACCCCAGGAGGGTACCAGCACCTCCGGTGCTGGAGAAACCCTCCCTGACTCCTCAAGCTCAGGCTGCCCTTAGAATTCTGGGGAGGGCACAGTACCGCGCACAAGGCCAAATTGCAAACAAGGTAAATGAGACGTACGCCCCATGGCAACCCCACTAAACGTGGACTTTTCAAATATCAGGGGTCTTCACTCCAACCTGAATGCCGTCCACCACCATCTTGAGACGACACGGCCGGCTTTGTTACTTCTGAAGGAGACTCAAATTGTCCGACCGAGTGACACAGCCTATCTCCAATACTCCGACTATAAAATAGAACACAACTTTATGCCTCATGCCGGGGTCGCTGTGTTCGTAAGGGAGGACCTGAGTTTCCGTCGTCTTGCTAATCTTGAATGTCTTTACAGGTCCCACATTTGCAATGCAGAAACGGATCGGCTCATGGAGTACATGCAATCAGCCATCGACGATATGCTCTTACAGATCCCCTCTGCTGAGGTCATGTCAAACAGTCAGGTCAGGTCAGGTCAGGTCAGGTCAAACATGTGCCCGTAAACGCTGGCGTTCCCCAAGGCTGCGTGATGTCCCCCACGCTGTTTCTTCTGCATATCAATGACATGCTGGAAGACTCTAGCATTCATTGCTATGCAGATGATAGCACGGTGGACGCTGTTTACTCCGGCCGCGCAAGTCTTTCTCGGGAAAACGCTGAACAGTGCCGAAATAAACTTGTGTCTTCTGTTGAGGCATCCCTCGAGAATGTCTCTTCATGGGGTGAAAGGAACTTGGTTCAATTTAACCCCCTGAAGACACAGGTTTGCGCGTAAACTACAAAAAAACCCATTTATCGTATCGCCAGTCTTTCAGAACACTCCCCTTACAGCCACGCCCAGTATCAGCATATTGGGTCTTAATGTTTCGAGTGACTGCCAGTATCGCGATCACTTGGAAAGCAAGGCCAAGTTGGACGGTACTTCACACCAAAACACCGATTGGCCCTATATAGGGCCCAGGTTTGGCCTCATATGGAGTACTGTTTTCATCTCTGGGCTGGTGCACCCCAGTATCAGCTTGACCCGTTTGATCGCATACAACGTAGAGCCGTTCGAATCATTAAGGACTCAGAGAGCTGTGAAAGGCTTGACACTTTGGGTCTGCGTAGAGACGTCTCCTCGCTGTGCGTTCTCTATCGCATTTTTCATGGTGAGTGTTCTGAGGAACTGTTCGACCTGTTACCTGCCGCCGAATTTTGCAACCGCACAGTACGTCACAAACTTAAACTTACGTCATAAACTTTTGGGAAGAGGGTACTCTGTCCCTGAAGAAATGCAAGAATTATGTGGCTGCCTGTGTGGGAGTCGACGACTGTAAGGGGGCCCCCTGCGGGACTCGAACCTCGGCTTGCGGCCGTCGAGCGGACTGGATAAAAGTATAGTTAAAAAAATATAATTATCTGAAGTCGTCGAGACGCAGGGAATGAATTACTATTTCTTAATATTTTCATTTTTTCGCTTTTAGCATCAAGGCAAAAGCCCGGCGTTCAGTTCCGTCATTCCATATGCATTGCTTCGAAAAATTCAGCGGAATACGGGGATCGGAGTGTCTTAACACTAAGTTCCCTCTACCTACCCTGCTATGTGTGGGATACAGCGTGAAGCTTATTTTATTCAATATAGTAAGTATGGCCTGAGATCCTACCGTTAAAACCTGCAGGTATCAGTTTTCTTAATTAATCTTATATTAATGAATAATACATGATTAGTAGAGCAGATTACACCTGGGTTGCCTAGAAGAATCCTGCGGAAATCACCTTTAATTACATTTTTCGTAACTCGTTTTTGGAGAAAATTTCACTCATATGTTTTTTATATAAATCGCAAGTAAAAATATCTTAAACTTTGTATGTTAAAAATATTTTATTAAAATAAAATACAATTTGTACTAGTTAAATATAATAAAATACATTTTTTACTAGTTTAAACTAGTTCTTAACTATAAGAGTGCTGGTAGTGGAATCGCCTTATTCCTTTTTTCGTTTTTTGATTGAACAGTATGTTGCTGGCCATATGGGCCTCTACAGCGTCACCGGGCCTGGGGAGGCCAAGCTAGACGAGCTCTGACCTTGGCATGGCTACCGTGGAAGGTACCAAAAAACGAGAACACAGTGGCGCAAGGGCGTCTCCTTTGAGACTCGGACCGCAACTTGCGGACACCGTTTGTCGTGGGGGGCTTTGCTTCGATCGATTCGACCAAAGCCTACCGGGGAGGGCTCTTGATGCCCTATTCGATTATTGAGTGCGGGCTCCTCCCGCGCCGAGGCGCGATTGGGCCACAGTAAAACTGGGACCTCGTCTCTATCAGCGGGGACGGTGTGTGTAGCATGTGTGTCTGCGATTGTGTGTAGCCCTACCTACAAATTTAGGGTCGTTCGCTTTAGTAATGGGGTCAGCATCATCGGTTAAAATATCCCGGGGTCTACGGCGATCCCACGGGCGACGTTTGGCGTATTTGCACGAGTTACTCACCAGCGGGTTCGGATGGGATTCGGCTTTAGTGAAATAGCTAATAGAGAACTTACGACAGTGCTCTTTTACTGAGTCTAATTTGACGTCTCTATGGAGATCGGTATTACGCATGTACCACGGGGCACCGGTAGTATTACGCAAGAAGCGGTTTTGAATTATTTCTAATCGCCTAAGGTCTGTCTCTGCGAACATACCACAGGCGTAGGAGAAGATGGGTCTGACGCATGTTTTATAGAGGCGGATCTTATTTCTGAGTGATAGTTTACTTTTAGCGCAAATTAGTGGATACAAGCAACTAAATACGAAGGCCGCTTTGCGGCGAACATAATCAATGTAGGCTTTAAAAGATAGTTGACTGTCGAGAATGACACCTAGATATTTGGCCTGTTTGGCCTCGGGGATTATTTTGCCTAGAAGGCGAACATATGGCAAGTAGTCTGTCCTACGAAGGGGGAAGTAAATGAGGTTACTTTTATCGGGGTTGACCTCTATGCGCCATTGAGATAGCCATCGACCTATGCGGTCCATGGACTTTTGGAGTCTGTTAGCTATGCAGACTGATACACGACCGGACGTATAGACGGCGGTGTCGTCTGCGAAAAGGGCTAGGTTTGTACCTGGGGTTTTAGGGATGTCGTGAGTGTACAGGTTGTACAGAAGCGGGGATAGTATGGAGCCCTGGGGGACTCCGGCTCTAATCGGCCTACTGGAGGAAAGGGTGCCTTCTACCCTATATCTAAATGAGCGATTTGACAAGTAGTCTCGAATGATGTGCACGAGTCTGTCAGGTACGTCAGTCTTTTGTAGCTTGTAAATCAAGCCATTGTGCCAGACTTTATCAAACGCTTTTGCAATGTCTAAGAAGATTGCCGCTGATGGCATTAATTTGGCTCGGGATAACAGGAATTCCGTGAGGCGGTGTACCTGGTGTACGCTGGAGTGCTTGGCTCTAAAGCCGAATTGTTCGGGAGGGATTATGTCCTTGGCCACAACTGCGGCTTGGAGACGAGTCAGGAGGATACGTTCGTAAATTTTGCCCATTGAGCTGAGAAGGCTTATAGGGCGATAACTGGACGGGGATGTGCGAGGTTTGCTAGGCTTGTGAATACCTATGACTATTGCCTCTTTCCATTGGTCTGGGAATGAGCACTCTTTTAAGAGCGTATTAAAAATGGCAACGAGAAGCGTTAGAATATGTATGGGGAGAATTTTAAGGATCTTATTCGAGATGCGATCGGATCCTGGGGCTTTCTTTGGCTTAAGGCGCTTTATAATGTCTTGGACCTCTTCGACAGAGGTCAGTCGTATAGGTTCGCCCGCTGGTGGCAACGGTGCCCACGTTTCGACCTGTGTGTCCACCGCGGCGACGTGAATTAGATCACACGGTTGTTCCGAGAGGGAGCATTTAGCAACTTTCTAGGTTATCCGCTAGGCATTCGACGTTTTTGAGATCATCTTAGGCTAGTGTTCCGTCCGGACGGAGAAACGGCGGTAATTCGACTACGGTGTCGGTTTTTTGAATGATTTTGTTAATTGCCAGAACGCTACCTGCGATGGCGTAATATTTGATAACTTATGATCTCAAGCTTCGTCTCTGAGGTCCTCGAACCGGGCTCGAGCCTGTTTTTGGAGCCTCCAGAGCTTAGCGCGGTTAGCCTGCTGGAGGCGGCTTTGGGGGGGGTTGGCTTCTACGATCGGCATACGCCGACCTAGGGTCACGGAGGCACGAGGGCGCGAGCGAGAGCGGTCTAGCTGGGCGCCGCTGCGGCCGCTCGCGATCGCGAGATGGATGGAGGCGATTCGCATTATTATTATTCTCCCGTCGCACAAAAAACACATCTTTATTTTCAAAAGTCACTTTTTAAAATCTAAGTTAACTTAAAACGCAAGCAATGTGCTCAAAAACATCTCATTTGGCCATCTGCACTTTTATTGCATTTAGAAACAATATTTCTTCGAAAATAATTTTATTGCATTTGGTTTGCTTTGTTTCGCGCCTCAAAATGTTTATCTATTGTAAAAAATAGCCAACTAATTGATATTTGCCGACTTCTGCTCGTAAATCGTAAATAGCGTTTATTCTCTCTCGAAGAGAGAGAGAGAGAGAGAGAGTTCATTGAAATGTACTTTTCAATAGAAATAAAAAAAAATATCCGCAATAATGGTCACCCTTCATTATATTAAGGAAACACGATGTATATGTATGTATATTAATACCTTATAGAAGATCGATATTTGTAAATATTTATTTAATTTGATAATTTAGGTGTTTCAAAATGGTAAATTAAATAAATATTAGTATATAGAAAATAGATTTTGCAAAGACTCAATATTATAGATTCATTATTTTACTTGAAAAATAGGGATGATTTCATCTTAAAATAGTTTTCTGCGTGTACTTGATATGATTAAAATCATCATTTAACAGGTGAACAATTAGAATAAACATTGATTATAAGATTGACCTTCTATTATATAATATTTTACTTTAAAACATAAGGCAGACCGCGCATTTCATCGTCTATTCTCATAGTCAAACGGAACCGGAATAAAATATTTCAAACGCTGGCAAATTCCTGCCGCAAACAGGGGCCTGTTTGCGGCAGGAATTTGCCAGGCAACCCCATTTTATAGTGTTCAGAAAAAATAAGCTTTAATATGATGTATTCATTAAAAAAACACATGAATGCATATTATTGACATTTAGTGACATGTCTAAACCAGGCAACCCTAGACTTGCGGCAGACTGAGAGCTGACAACCCTTAATTTTCCAATTCCTTATGCGATTTTCTTTCAAATAATGTGCGATTCATATAAAAAACGTATGAGTGCAGTTTTCTCCAAAAACGAGTTACGAAAAAATGTAATTAAAGATGTTTGCGGCAGGATTCTTCTAGGCAACCCAGGTGTAATCTGCTCTACTAATCATGTATTATTCAATAATATAAGTTTAATTAAGAAAACTGATACCTGCAGGTTTTAACGGTGGGATCTCCACTAAAAGGCGCTGTACATACAAAGATCCCAATTTCATATTTGACTATTAGTTTTAGATATTAGGATAATACAAAATAAAAACCTGTAATTCTTCTGTTGTCATAAGCCTTCTATCAGTTTAATCTTATAATATAATTGAAGTGAAAGAGGTATTTCTGTTCTGTTCTGTTCTTTCTAATATGGCGTTCCGAGCGTGCCAGTTGAGCATTTCTAAAAGTAACTGAAACTTACTTGTTACAGTCCATTTCCCTCTTCTTGGATAGCTTAAACCACTTATATCAACTATGTTAATATTGTAATAAATAGTGTATCCTAGTTCTACTTCTATTTTCTTGTCCTCAAGAATCCAAAGTTTGTTGCGTGGATGTGATGAATACATTTGCCATTCTTTTTTTAAGCCGCTCTGGTTTAAAGTTCCAGAAAAGGACACTTGCATGAATCCGTCATCTATAACAAAATAAATATTTTTATTATCTCATAAATAAAATAAATTAACTTCACGCTGTATTCCACACATAGCGGGATAAGCAGAGGGAACCTAGTTTACGTTCCTTATTTTATTCCGAATTCTGGAGGAATTCATATTGAGTGGCGGAACTCAACGCCGCGCTTGTCCTCGAGACCAGAGCGCAGATATGAAAAAATAAATTTAAATAATTATTTTATTATGCTTTTTTACCTGGAATTGTAACTCTTAATCCACGAGGCTTAAATACTTCAAATGTTACATTAAAATTTGTAGAAAATCTTAATAATGCTCTTTCGATATTAAATATCGTTATAATTAGCAGAAATAAAAAAACCTTCATCGTAGTGTCCGATTTTGCACGCGGTTTCACGTACACTGGGTTTTTTTATTGATTGAATTATGTTATCTATAAGGTCTTTGGCCATGTATATCACTAAAAATATACATGTGGCTCTGTTTTATCAATTGTAAATCCCATACTAACTAGATATTGCTCGCGGCTTTGTTTTCAATTCTCTCAAATAATTAAATAAAAAATAAAACCAAAATATACCCTGTTTTGTGCAGGTATAGACAAGAATCTGTATTGAGTAAAATATCTGAGAAAAAATTTCTTATCTGAATAACTACCGCAAATACCCCGCTGGCTGAAAAAGTATGTTTCATGCTGTATCCCCCATACAGCAGAATTCTGGAGACATTGCGTGTTCAATGGCGGAACTCAACTGACACCTGAACCAAGAAATGAAAATATAAATGTTAATAAATATTTTCATTTCCACGAGTGGGGATCGAACTCGAACCGACAACTAGCGTTACAGTCACACCCTCGTGCCGCTGAGTCACACCGGCCTGATGTAATATTGTGTCCTTTTCTGAATTTGAGCATTCGAAATTTAATAAAAATAAAACAAGTAAAGAGACTGTATCTTCTATTACTCTTAATATTTTCAATTTCCTCGCGCTGGTAACGAGACATTTTAGACAAAACCTAAACAGAAGTGGCTAAGGAACTCAATGGACGGATGGACGGACTCGTAACGGATACGTATAAAAATCGGAGGACGTATAAAAATTGAAACATACCCCCTTATATTCTTCGAACCCGAACCTCTTGGTTATTTTATATAAATTATTATTATTATTCAATGAATCGTTGTATTATTACAATAATAGTTTAATCAATTGTACAAAAACAGACGCAAAGATAAATTCCTATGACGGAATAAAGGCATACGTTAATTTATCCTGTTTATTTGTGGTACTCAAAACAGTTGATATAATCTTTTATTTTAAATATTGTATTAATTGATGTCTGTTCATAAAATAATAAATTTAACAATTTATACTATAATACGAAAGATTTCTGGTTCGATTCCCACTCGAGGAGCGAAATGTTTAACATTAGCACTTTCTCGCTCTGATAATAAGGCAAAGCCTCAAGATACAATGCATACAAAGTGGGGAACGGAAATGTCTTAACGGCAACGGAGTGTCTTAATGAATCTTCTTCTTCTTCCTCCTAGCATTAATCCCGGCTATTGCCAGGGTCTGCCCTCCTACTCAACCTACTACACTTTGCACGATCTTTTGCGTCCTCGGTGGTTAGACCATTGGCTCTCCTGTCCTGCATCACGACATCCAGCCAGCGCTTCCTTGGGCGTCCAGGAGGTCTCACTCCAGGAACTGATATAGCAAGGCACTTGCATCCGACATAGTTCTTAGGGCGGCGCGTAACGTGGCCAAACCATCTCAGGCGACGCTCTTGGAGCTTATCTGCTACGTCACGGACCCCAAGACTACCTCGAATTAATGTGTTGCGTATGCGGTCAGATCGCGTTACGCCGCACATCCACCTCAGCATCTTCATTTCCGTGACGTGAAGCTCCTGAGTGTGCCGAGATAGTGCCAGCCAACATTCGCTGCCGTATAAAAGAACCGGTGGGATGATGCTCTTGTATATCAACCCCTTGAACTTGGGCGGTATTCTGCGGTCGCAGACCACACCAGTGACCTCCCGCCATTTGGCCTAGACAGCGCTTATACGGCCTTGGACATCGTGATCGATGCGACGATCGGTGATCGACGGATCCAAGGTACCTGAACTTCTTAGACTTTACAGCTGGCTCAGGACCTATAAGGATCGTGCTCGAGTCTGGGCTCCCACAGGCTATGTACTCGGTCTTCGACACGTTTAGTTTAAGACCGCCGTTCTCAAGCGTACCCTTCCAGAGGTTCACTTTACGCTCCAGCGTCAGTCGGTTCTCGGCAATGAGTGCTATGTCGTCGGCATACATCATCAGCCATGGAGGCTGGTCCTGGATGTGAGCCGAGACAGTATCGAGC